>JAUMHH010010303.1:0-11136 GCA_032359455.1 Chlamys rubida
CTGTTCGTGGTACGGCTGTATCCATATGTCCTGTTTGTGGTACGGCTGTATCCCTGTGTCCTGTTCGTGGTACGGCTCAGTATCCCTGTGTCCTGTTGGTGGTATGGCTGTATCCCTGTGTCCTGTTCATGGTACGGCTGTATCCCTGTGTCCTGTTCGTGGTACGGCTGTATCCCTGTGTCCTGTTTGTGGTACGGCTGTATCCCTATGTCCTGTTCGTGGTACGGCTGTATCCATATGTCCTGTTTGTGGTACGGCTGTATCCCTGTGTCCTGTTCGTGGTACGGCTGTATCCCTGTGTCCTGTTCGTGGTACGGCTGTATCCCTATGTCCTGTACGTGGTATGTTATGAACGGTACCGTTATCTATCCTTACTAGGGTCTGAATTAACTAATTGATATATTTCTAAATGGAGAATATTGTCGACTTTCCAACAAGGTCTTTAAGCTTACCTACTGTTATGTGGTCAAAGCTACCAGCCAATACTCTTTTCAAGGTCAAATCCATCAGTCTTACTGCTTATGAAGGTCACAGCTAAAAAATCTAATGCTTGCAAGTGATGACATTACCAGCAATATGGCTATGAGGGTGAACGTGACCAGCCCTACCTCTATTACAAAGTTCCTAGGATGAGTCAGGTTTATTAAATACCTGCTACAGCAAAGATCACAGGCACTAGCTGTTTGTTATAATGAGGTCAAGGTCAGGTGTCAGACCAACGTGTTACAATACAACAGGGGTTGATGACACTTATATCATGCTTTGAGGGTCGTTGACACTTATATCATGAAGATGTATGTTACTATCTGTGTTATTTTATTTGATAGCCGTAACTTTCAACAGATTACCGGTGTGTTTTACAGGACCATTGTAAACTAGATGATTGTTGGGTCATGGTCATTGTTTGGACAAGAAGATCATTGTGGGTTCAAAAAATCATTGTTGGGTCAAGATCATTGTTAGGTGCAGAAGATCATTGTTGGGTTCTAAAGGTTGTTGGTCTGAAAGATCATTGTTGGGTCAAAAAGGTCATTGTTGGGTGCAAAAGGTTATTGGTGGATTCAGAAGGTCATTACTGGGTCCAGAAAATCATTGCTGAGTCATGAAGATCATTTTGTTGTGTTGGTCTAGAAGGTCATTGATTGGTCCCAGAAGGTCATAGCTGGGTCCAGAAGGTCATTGCTAGGTCCAGAAGGTCATTGCTGGGTCCAGAAGGTCTTAGTTGGGTCCAGAAGGTCATTGATGGGTCCAGAAGGTCATTGATTGGTCCCAGAAGGTCATTGCTTGGTCCAGAAGGTCATTGCTGGATCCAGAAGGCCATAGGTGGGTTCAGAAGGTCATAGCTGGGTCCAGAAGATACTTGAAGTCCTTAAATTCATTACTGGGTCATTATCACTGTTAAAATATTCATGGTATTTTAGTCTACAGCTATTACCTATGTAAAACAGGTACACAGGATTCCATAGGGCATGTGTCTGCATCCTGTGGTACACTTTTTAACGTCACTGATAAATTCCATGGATACTTGGCTGGTTGTTAGATAGGAATGGTCACATTGTCGGCAATATGATATCATAGTTACAGATAATTGGTCACCACCTCATGGGGTCGCTGTGGAGTGGCGTTAATGTTGGTGCACTGGCAGGCTATGATGTGTCACCATCAAGGTGTCTGGCTCCATCCAACTGTCCTGTTGTCATGTACGTACCTGTCCGGGACACAGGGCTGGGGGTTTCATTTGAAATGATATGTTCATGCCTGTGCAACGTGATCACGATTTTGGGGGGAATTGCATCCTACATGGTTGACCTGCTCTTATAACTGCAGGCTTGGAAGGTGTTTGATACATCTATTGTTTCCTGGAGTCCTCATGTATTGTAGTGATCAACACATTTAATGGTTCTGAAGTGACCACCTTAGTACAGTGGCTAGTTCAGTGAATACAGACACATTTATAGAGAGACCTAAAGTTTTATTGGTCAAGAACTGAAGATAAACTTACATAGTATACATGGTCTCTCAATTACTTGTCATTCAGGTATTTCATCGTCAAGAGTTATATGAATATATATAAAAAAATGACTGATATTTTATAGGATAATAGACAGATAAGTGATATAATGTATGATAATCATACAATCGTTTAAAATGATTGATATTATAGAGTTAGGTGTTGACACTTACTAAAGTCTGTAATACGAAACAATAGAATTCATCTAGAAGTACTGAATCACTCGTCAAACTTGTGTGATACCTATAATGTCAGACTTCTTCTCCAGAAAGTGATAGTGTGAAACTATGGAATGCACTATTATTTCTGATACAAGTATGATTAAACATAATGTATCAATATAAAGTCTCCGGCCTGTCTACAGACCACGACATATCTGGTGATATACGCACAAAAGGTAATTACAAGTGTAGCCTATTCCAGGTGAATTTCCTGATTTCGGTGTATGGAGAGGTCATGGATTCTGTGTAATTGACACTGCAGGGGAAGTGAAGATGCGTATTATGTCTGATTTGTACAATCCCAGACCTGCACGACTCCACCTTGGAGTATAGGTTCAATGTCTCGGCCCTGTTTATATGGTCTGGTGAAATAAGACTGTTTCTGTTGAGTCAGCAACCTTCATCTTCTCAGCACTATTGATTTTGTTACAGCGGCAGTCGGAGCTTAGTGTCCCTGTGAAAGTTTGTGCCTACATCAGCTGGGCCAACGAAAAAATGTGTCGGCGATTAGTCTACGCTAATTATATCTAATGATAGTATTAAAAACAAATGTCGAGGCTAGTAAGGGGGTAATGTGTTTTACCCTCCTCCTTGTCTGTACCGATCATCTGTTGGGGCAAGTGTGTCGCTTGTAAGGTGGTTGTGTGGCAGACTATATACAGGGGTTTTATATCGTAACCCTGTTGGATAATTGAAGGATGGGATTGGGGGTTCGATGAAAATATATCCAGCGATTGGAGAAAAAATGTCAAGTGGGAAAGGGAGGATTCAGCCTAAATGGCTCTCTTAAGTATTGGCATTTTTACTTATTTTCGATTTCACTACTGTACGTACATCGTACAAATGTATTTCTCATTGCCCTTACAAGTGTCATTTTAATTTTTTGATTCAATAAGAAGTCTGTGACTGTCACCATGGTCTCAAAATGTAGCAGAAACATTTTAACTCTCGTCTAGTTCAAATAGCCAAAAGAAACTGCTGAGCAAAACAGGTCCGGATCGGTTTCTTGTTGAAATTATCTAGGAGTGAGTGATCTAGATTGGACATATTTATGTTTGTGGCAGGTTTATTACTGAACATTGATTAAATGTCAACGTACCATACACCCCTACAGTCATACTATACCAGGCCGATGTAACGGCTGTTCAAAAGGGTGACTTGGTCATTTTGGGGTCAGCTGAGGACATCCAACCTGAAATCTCAGCTGGTCACTATCGGTCAGTTTTGCTAAGACCTGTGGTCACTATGCACCTGTTCGTGTGTGTTTGTGGTAGTCACTGTCTTTGACGGGTGCAGCTTGTATTGTACATAAAGGACAGTGATACTTTGCATCCGTAACCTTACACAATTCTTGTGTGCTACCCTAAGTTTGAGGGACAGTTTACCTCCCAAACCTAACACTGATCTTGAAGGGTTTGTGACATTTTACACCCCCCTAGCCTGTAAGTGTCATACCGGCCAAGTCCGACGTTTGATGACACTCAATATCACAGGTGTGCCTACGTGGTCGTGGCAGGTGTGAACCAACCTTACTTCTAGTCCTGCCAGTAATTGTGTCGGCGAAACCAAGGGCATACAGGCCCAGTGGGTGTGAAACCTGGGAGGCAGAGCTTCTCACCCAATTTGTGACAAAGTTTTGACAGGAGACGAAGTTTGCGATGAAACAAGTTTATCAGGTTGGCCTGTAGACATTTATAAGGCACAATGTGAGGGGATATCAGTTAGGTCACCCTGTTAACAGAGGTTGTTCCAGAAACAACCGTAATGCACAGCGATGTCTGTGACATCACCTTCGGGACACTTAGACATATTTTGACCTATCTGAAAGACTTCTAGATGACAAAGTTGAAACTATTTTCAAATTGCTGGCAAAATGAGTTCTTGTCCCATTGGGTAGTATTTAGCACAATTGCTCTATTTTGATGTCTAGCCCGTTACTGGTGAAATGCAGTTGATAGTAAGTCGCCGTAGGAAGTGTTTATTACTTTGTAACTTTGGCCCAATCTTCATCAACAGTACAACAATACATGACATTTGTTGTGGTACATATATATATGTCTCAAAGGTAAAGGTGTTTGTAACCTAGTCATTAGCCGTCTGGAACTAATAATACTAACCAAATATACGCCTCCTACACAAAAGGGACATGTCGGTACAGCATGCCCAGGTATATATAGACAGGGCCAAGTGTAAGGTTAGTAGGACAGAACGCTGAGGTATGCAGGGGAGGACCTATATATCATTATATATACACCTAATCTATTTCCTGTAACCTTACAGCTACACTTTGTTATGGATTCTGGTGCGATTATGTAATTATGAGGGTTTAGTTTACAGGGTGTGGGGTATCAGATGTATACGGGGCATTCGTTGGGAGACCATCCTATTTCCGTGACTGTTACCTACATTTCTTCCACACTTCATTTCACAAACTCACCTTTCTGCTCTTCTTCTTAAGAACATTGATTTTGCTATTCATGCTATTCATTCAAGGGGTAACTTTTACCTATAATTTCTCCCTAAAAGTATTGACATACACCGACTACCCTTACCTGTTGTGTGACCCCCTACCTGAACTCACCTGTAATCATTTTCTCAAGGACAGACAGCGAAGGTATCACAGATAAAGGTCGTCTGAATTTTTTAATCACTTGAAGACGGAAATGAACAAAACTGCCTGTTCACTTGATCAGACTGATGTGTTACATGTTGTGATACTGGAAACCTGGGTTTGCTCCAAATTTTTGCCCGGGGTTCATGTTGGCTTCCCTGTAGTTTTGGTATCACCTTGGTGTCCTATTGTTATTTATATTTATATGTAGTTGTCATTTTGTACCATGTGTTTTTTGCATATTTTACTTGGTAAATAGACACTTGTCTAAAACACTAATCACAGTGACTTAATTTGACGTTTCGGTTGACAGAAGATTTTGGTAGGGAATAGCAGTCAAAGAATGTCTACGTATATATCCCATTCTCTGATATTAATTCTGATTTAGTTCTCATTCTATGTAGTGTAGCGGTAGTGGTTTTAAATCTTATTCTTAAGGCTGTGTAGGGGTTTTTTTTCGCGTCTTTTGAAATTAGGTCAAGTTAGAAAAACATCAGTCGAAGTCTGTTTTAGATAATTTAATTTGGTAGTGTTCAAGTTGGTGGTGTTTGAAAAGCAAAACTTAGTTAAAGGAGGATTTAAAAAAATATATGGTTTAAGGTCAAACAGACGTTGAAATTGCATTTGATTTTCTGTTACAATTAGTCAGAAATCAAGTTTGTTGTGTGTGAGTATTGGAATAATTTGAGGGAAATGTTTAAAGTTTGATGAGGGCTTTGGTTTTGTTCCCAGCAGGAACCTGTCCATCAGATACCTATAGTGTTGACTGTCAGATAGCAGACGACACCTTGTTTATATCATTTCAATTAAAAAACCTTGAAGGCAGACATATCTGTTGACAAGTTAATGTTCAGAAGATCCTCGGTGATAAAGAGCGGGACCAGAGCCTCAGGAAGGGCTGAATGCTACAACAGATCTTTTTTACAACAAACCTTAAATCTAAACTATTGATTTGAAACATGCTGATGTTGGGTTGTGGTGACGATAGAACTTTTCTGCTTTAGTGTTTTATACTGACTGAGGGTAGCAGGACTTTACTTTAGTGTTTTATACTGACTGTGTGTAGCAGGACTATTTCAGAGTTTCAGCAGGATCAGGAGTAAAGAATGGGTCCCTACATTTTTGCCACCTATTTACACTGTAGTAGTGTGACATTACTATGCTGTGGTAATAGTTATTTTTCTGTTGTTCTTGTTCTGTTTAAGATATTTTGTAGGGAAGCAAATCAAACGTGAATGCAGGATATATATTAACTCATTCACCCCTGAAATTTCATAATAAACTATTCCAACCTTTGAATTGGAAGAGTTCAAACGTGTCTTCAGGGGTGAATGAGTTAAACAATGTTTTACAGGAGGTACAATATGCATATATAAAAAATATCTTTATGTTGTTAGTTTATTGAGCAGATGTACACATTCAATAGAGCGCTTGTGGCTTTACTGTCCGTTAGCACATCTCAATGTCCATTAGCACATCTCAGTATCCGTTAGCACATCTCAATGTCCATTAATTTGCACATCTCAATGTCCAAAAAACCCTGGTAATTGCTGACTGATACAGGACCATTTTCCCTTTTTTTTGTTTTTTCTAGTTTCACTGTCTGATATACAATCATAGATGTTTTGTTGATGTTAATGCAGGTTTTTATCAACCTGATAAAAAATGTGTATAACTAAGGACAGATCTAGAGTCTTCAGGTCAATGGCTGAGTGATTGCCTCATGGACAAACAAAAATGTCAATAAATTCTCTAAATGAATGTACAAACAGAGGCAATGCCCTGTGGACTAAAGGTCTAAAACAGCTAAAACACCTAGTGAGTATGAATTTATTTTTTGAAGCGTAAGGTATAGGACTGTAAAACGGTGGGACAGGAGATAAGCATCCCATATAACAACCTGCTCCTATTTCTCCATAAAGTATGAGTAATGACCTTACTATAGAAACATATCTCAAAAATCCCACTGTTACAGATCCAGCAGTCACCGTGGAAACAGTCTAGACACAGCTCACTGCCAGGGTTAACAAACAAATCGTTTATTCTCGAAAATTCCTCCATCAAATTCCGCAATAAAAGTACAGAATTCACCTCCAGCTTGATCACTGTTATCAAAATGTGTGATGTATAAATGGGAACCCTTTTGCTGCCTCCCTATCGTCATATCAAAAATTTGGACAATTTTATTTTATGAGAAAGTGCAAAAACTTTCCACTTTGTATCAAATTATCACAACTTCAGTCCTAGATTTCTGGTCATAAAGTTTAAATATTTCTTTTATAAGAAGTGGTGTATCAGTGTATCTGTAAGCCTCTGATAAATTCTATCAAATTATATGATTGCTGTCAACACTTTACAAGTTTACAGCAATGTAAATGGTGCATTAGTGAAACGTTTTTGATGTGGAAGGGGTTGGACATCAGACTGAACGGCATTTTCTAATAACTTAGCGTGCAGGTTTTTGTTTTATGTAGGAAACTATCTACAGTTACATCGGTGTCAGGAAAGACAAAAAATTCAGCGGATCTGAAATACATGCAAGTCAAACTTTTTTCTTTCGGAAATTTTAACTTTTGAAATGTCACATCAAAAATGTTTCTTTTGATGTTAGAGAAACTATTTGAATATGTTAATATTCTAAATTTAAAATAAATAACTTTTAAAACTTTATTCCTGTCTATCTAAAGGTCGGAATTACAAACCTTAATATAGAATAAAACACAAGAATTTTAATGCATCAGTCATATATCTTTTAATTATAAAATCTATTTAGAGATACTGGAGGCCAATATTGTGAAATATCTAAACAAGAAGAATTAGGCAGAGGTTGGTGCGGAGCTGTTATCATTATAGGACTTTTTGATGATAAAATGGAACTTTTACGAGAGGTAGATTAATCCATCATTGGTATGAATATATAAATAAATGTCCCTATATTTACTACAATATTATGGTTAATGTGACTGTCAGTTTCTAAAGTAGGAATTAAATCAAATATACAGTCTATATTTAATTATCCTCATTAGTCCATTATTACGCTCTTATGCTTGAATAACATTCTTCTGTTTGTCTGTCTTGAATGACAAAACAGATTTTTTCTACAAATGAAAGTTTTATTGTAATGGATTGTATATTTTTATTAGCGAACCAAATATATCAGCGAGGGACAGGGTAATTGTGGCAATGTGCCCCCGTTTGACAGGCGTATTTTAATAATTAGCCATACTCAACTGACAGGTGATCAAAAACATGCCACAGACTTGGATGATCAACTCACGATATGTCAATGCAGTGTCTTCCATCAGGTACGGAATGTTTATTAACATGTTCCTGTGGCGCACAGGTAGATAATATACATCCACCGGCAGGTATTTGTGTATTGACAGTTTACCTATGTGGTAGATATAGGTAGAAAATATACTGTAACTTAAAATCTTTGTTACACCGAAACTGATAGCATTTTAGCTATAGGGCATGTAGTTATTTACTCAGTGTCGGAATCTAAAACCTTTCTATTGTCAGATACTGCAAATCATTCTGTTTTCATGGGTATTTATTTTCATGAGTTCCTTGAATTTATTTTCTTGATTGTACCATTTATGCTATGAGCTGGATGACAAAATCCTGACTGACAGACAAAGGTTTAATAAATTTAAGGATTCATAAATATATGATTCAACTGACTGTTATATATATGCTTTCTAGCTAATCATACACGTGTTTTGTGTTAGAGTTATCTCCCTTAAGGTTATATACTATACACAACTTACCTGCTATGTGTTAAAAATATATTTTCAATTTTGAAATATAAATTATTGAGAATATATTAATTAATACGTAAAAGATAATCTACAAGTTTCGTAATCTGGAAATCTTTTTAAAAGGAGGTGCTTTATAGCACAGTTAGGTAGCATACATCCTTAAGTAATATTTTGTCCCAACAGTGTATTGGGATAGAAAAGTGTGTATTGGAGAAGTTGTAGGTGTTACTGGTGACAGCTTATAATGTCCATTCAGTCAGGTGTCATCCTACTAACACACTTCTGTCACAACTGACCTTGACCTTTTTCCTGTCACTGATGACCTCTGACCTGTGTATGTCTGCCACCACCTTCTATACCTTTGACACCATCATCACTGTCTAGTCCCGGAGAATAGCCAATAATCATGGTGTAAACGATATGGATACAAGCCTGACTTAGCAATATATCGCTTTCATTCAAACACCGATCCCATATTACCTAAACATACGTATTACGAAACGGCATGGTTCGCCAATACAATGCAAATTAACCTTCGCTTTTCAAATCTTAATTGACAACTTGTTATTCTGTCATAAAATATATGATTGTCCCTGGAGACTTTTGGCTGTCATTGATAAGTTTTCCTATTAGAAACAAGTCTTTGTGTGTCAGCTTGCCTTATCAGTAAACGTGGTGTAGTAAGACAGGTGCCTTGACATTGGAGTACCACGGGATCGGAGTTGTTGTGACAGTGTTTCTCTCACATGTTCGGTGAAAAAGTCACAACCTCGAGACATCATGAAAAAATAACATTATCACTCAGCCATTGACTCATTCACCCCTGAATTTCATAATGAATTATTCCAACCTTTGATTTGGAAGAGTTCAAATGTGTCTTCAGGGGTGAATGAGTTAACGGACAGTCCTTTTGTGGACATACAAATTCGAGAAAAAAAATACTCTCTCCTTATCATAGGAAAATAACGAGATCTATGTTAAGATAGGAATAAGTACCAGTGTATGTCTTCATTCCTGAAAACAAGAAGAAAAGATATATCTTTCTAATTTTGAATTGTCTTGTGAATTGTAGACCTGGTTTGGTTTGGATTAAATGTTATGGTACATGTCAGGATTGCTCTAAAATTTCAAGATTTTATTCCTTATTTTAAAGTTGCTCTGTAGAATTCTAAGGCCCGTTGAGTTGATGGTCTGGGTTATGCTCTAAAATCTCCAGATTTTATTCCTTATTTTAAAGTTGCTCTGTAGAATTGTAAGGCCCGTTGAGGTGATGGTCTGGGTTATGGACCGTCTGGTTTAGGACAGGGGTATCTTTTAGAGAAGCACTTGTCATACAGTAGTGTTAACTGTAGAAAGTTTGTGTCAGTCACAGCCAGCCACAGATATACAGCTCATTTGTACAGGCTAAGTACCTCCACTTGTCTTGTCCACAAATACACTGACCGAAATTTGTCAAGCAGGATGTGGTAATAAAGCCACCATCTTATGCGTGATATGTCATCTCTAAACATTTCAAAATGTTGCAAATTTTGATTTCTGCAATCATTAGTGGGGACACTTAAAATTCCTTTTGATTTACGTGGGCGTGTGATTTGTCAATTTAGACCTTGCATAATTACATGTTTATGCAGACATGTTCATGAATTTCTGTTGACTTTGACAAGTTTAAGTTCTCAATAGGTTTCTTCAACTTATTTAGCTTTTAAACCAAACTCATTAAGATCTGTTGCTCATTAAACCTCTGTCGACACATGTATGTTGGTTGATTGTAAGAGTCATACTTCGGTGCCAGGCCCCAGCATCATGAACAATCTTAGGTCAAAATTTTCTTAGTTTTGATTTTGACTTAGCCAACCACAAGGAACATCATGAAAAGTGACGTCATACGTGATTAGCAAAGCATTTGACTTGGCCAACCACAAATAACGTCATGAAAAATGACGTCATTCCTTTTTAGCGCCTTTCATATTATACCTGGTGTTCTCATTTATGTTCAGTGATAACAACAGAAAAAGAAAAAAGCTATCCAAAGTACACTTGCTGAAGAATAGAATATTGTTTCACTTATTCATGTTTTCACTTAATATAATTGTACTATTGAGTGTTTCTGTATGTGTGGGTTGATATAAGTACTTCAATACATGTGAAAGCTGGACAGACACCCAAGCAAGACATTTCTCCCACAGCATTACCCTACCCAGTGTCAAGGTCATGGTTAAAAGGTCAGATTGAGGGGGGTAGGGAGGAGGGGGTATGTAGTGTTATGATATATATGGCTGAGAAATATCCTGTTCTTGCCATCAATTGCTGAGGATGGCAAAACAAAATGTTGTGCACTCTCTTTTACCTGATATTGTATCCTGTTTCCTATGGGGTTAACTGAGTAATAAACAGGCTATTGTTTTTAACCGAGAGATTTTAAGTCATGTCAGGTTTGGAGAGTTACTACAACAAGACTAGACAAGCTATTGGAATGCTGGAGAGATCCTGTATAACAATCACCCTTGTGAGATCTAGTAGGACTTAACGATG
>JAUMHH010010314.1:0-11136 GCA_032359455.1 Chlamys rubida
TATATACTGTCTAAACCCTACACCTTTATATACTGTCTAAACCCTAAACCTTTATATACTGTCTAAACCCTACACCTGTATATACTGTCTAAACCCTAAACCTGTATATACTGTCTAAACCCTACACCTTCATATACTGTCTAAACCCTAAACCTTTATATACTGTCTAAACCCTACACCTTTATATACTGTCTAAACCCTACACCTTTATATATACTGTCTAAACCCTATACCTGTATATACTGTCTAAACCCTACACCTGTATATACTGTCTAAACCCTACACCTGTATATACTGTCTAAACCCTACACCTTTATATACCGTCTAAACCCTAAACCTGTATATACTGTCTAAACCCTACACCTTTATATACTGTCTAAACCCTAAACCTTCATATACTGTCTAAACGCTAAACCTTTATATACTGTCTAAACCCTAAACCTTTATATACTGTCTAAACCCTAAACCTTTATATACTGTCTAAACCCTACACCTTCATATACTGTCTAAACCCTACACCTTCATATACTGTCTAAACCCTACACCTGTATATACTGTCTAAACCCACACCTGTATATACTGTCTAAACCCTACACCTTTATATACTGTCTAAACCCTACACCTGTATATACTATCTAAACCCACACCTGTATATACTGCCTAAACTATACACATATATAAGTATACTGTCTTAACCTTGATACATGTACATGCTATTTTAACCCTAAACGTAAATATACTGTCTATATCCTTTGGTAACGGGGCTTATTCTGTCTATAACACTGGTCTATACCCAGACCTATCTTAGCAGCTCAGAAGAGATTCTGCCTGTCCGAATCCATCACTAGATACACAAAGCTAGCAGCAGGAATCAATTGGCTCCAATAAAAAGTTTTGCTTAACCATGTGGAATAATAACTACCGCCTCACAAGTAATATGTCTTTAGAACAAATACATCATACACACTATTGGTTATGGTCTTTCTCCTACAGCATGCTCATTGTCTGAGATTGCTGTTCGAGAGGAGGGGCACCCGAGTACAATGCTGGACCTCCCACTGGTTACAGGACCCACCCTCCTATTACTAGGAGGCTTCCCTACCAACACCAGTCTCGGCAGGGGATGTACATATCAATTAGTCCTGACGTAAACACTTATCCCATGTTAGCTTTGTGTACTCTTCAGAGTATGCCAGCGTTCACAGTCTCTAGGCTCCATCAGTACCAGTGTGCCTTGTCAAACTACCTACCTGGGCTTACATTAGCCAGGGGCTCACTTCTCAAGGCTTACTGATCATGTAAGTCATTGTACAGAGCTCATTGGCTAGAGCTTAGCTTACCTGGGATCCATTCGAGGAAGCTTAATTATTGTATCACTGTACAGCAACATTGGAGCTTGTTAAATTATTGTTGATGAGTGTCATTGGAGCTTATAAGCTGTTGGTCAGGGTTCAATTGGAGCTTACTGGCGGGAGCTTATTGGTTAAAGCATGATGTATGTGTCGGATTTGGAGCTTAATTGATTTATAGTGCAGAATTTAAGGAAATATTTACAACTGTTTATACCAGGAAATGTGAGGAAAAATTAACATTATCTTAAAAATAAGTATTTGGTTCATTTATTTAGGTTATAAAGCGAGGAAAATAACTTGACAATGAAAAGTGACAAAAACAAATTCATTAATAAATTGACTAATAACAGAAAATATCATTTGAAAACTGTTAAAGATTAAAAGATTACAGAAGGGCTGATGCCCAGAGATTGATAACTTTTTACCCACCTGCACTGGTCTCAGAAAGGAAGATTTCATTACCTATTGAGACAAGATACATAGAAATTTCACTTGGCTACACGTCCCTAGAAAGGTAATCTCAACATTACAGTGTATGACAAACTTCCTGGAGAGTGACGATTTTCTGATCTGTGATGCTTACCAAAGTGTGATAATTTGCTGCAACAAAACATGAGAAAGATATTGGAAATTTCAGAATTTTAATAGCAAAAAAAAAGTTGATCATAATTGATTACCAACCAAAGTGCACTAGTGCAATCTCTTTACCATTTAATCAAAATGTTGACTCACAATCAGCTTTTTATTAAAGGATTGTAAAAAAAAAAAAGACTATTTTTCTTACAAAGGAAAAGACGTACAGTTCTATAAGCAAGTGATCACTGCTGGATACTTTCCATGGAATGAAAGGATCTGAACGATATACGTACACGTCTTATTTCACGGTGCCTTTTGTAAGCTACTGATGTGTTACAATCATTGTCATTGATACTCGGAATCCGCTTGTAAAGCAGTGGTCATTTTAATCAATACATCAATGACCACTTGACCACAGGAGTTGTACTTCACACCAATGAGTGGTCATTCCATGTAACGGAGTATCCAGGGAATACCTAACATCTGCTATGGACCGGAAGTATTATTATGGGAGTCTGAAGCCATTATTGTCCAAAGGAAACGGTGCAGATCCATCTTATCACAAAACCACTACAGGAAGTACCATTCTAGGATCAGTGCTTAAACAAGCTCAATTTTCCTCTGGATTTTACCATTGGTTGACATTCTCTAGTTTGCATTTTCTATCTCAGGTAAGATAAACCAACTGCATCTTTTTCACACATATATATACGTCAAAAGTTTTTCTCAAATACTTGTTCAATAAGTTTTGGTGTTAATTGTTTCCAGAATCTCAAATGTTTCTCTTTTTAAAAAATGATTGAATTGTTTTTATATTCTACGAATAGAAATTTCCAATATCTCAAAAAATTCATTGATTGGTTAATCAAAAGTGTTAAAAATATTTTTTAGATGTGCTATTTCACTCTCCAAAATTAACGCATGTTTTGCAATTTAGATGGAAGAGGAGGCCAGGAAAATAGTTTTTGATTGGATTTGGGAGGATAAAGGTGTTGGAAAAGGTCTAAGTTTCGTTTTTGATGGAAATATCAACCATTAGGTGGAAGCATATAACACTCTTAATAGATATTTTTTATTCAGTTTTTATTGCATTTAAGCAGAAATGATAGCATCTGTACATTATACATGAAGGACTGATGAAATCCTTTCCTCAGCTGTTGTTAATTTCAACATTTATTTCTCGCTGCGTAGGTGTGTGTATGTGCATCATGAAAATCAATAATAATCGCGCATGTAGCTGTAAATTGCTCAAAACACTGTCGGTATACAACAAGGATTTACCACCACAAAACAATTAAGATTCTGCTTAATGAGATAATAACTCAAAAGTCTATGTTTGATAATTATACAGCTTCAGCAATAATTCTGTGCATCAACATTTCTGAGCTTTGATTCAAAATGATTAAAAGTTGTACTGCAACAGTGAAGTCATTATATCAAATGCTGTTTGACAACTTAACAAACTTTAAACAGTCACGAATATTAATGAAAGGAAAATTGCACAATAAAACACCATTCCTATAATCTTCAGTGCAAAAAGGATGTACATTTGTATTACTGCTAGAATTAAGATCTGACTGCCAAAATGGATTATCCACAAAAAATGAAATCCTTTTAAAAGGCTATTTCTTCTCATACTATTGTCAGCGTAAATAATCTTAGCAAAAATACAATGTCAAGTAAAATGTTTAAGTAACAGTAAAATAGATTTGTAATATAAAAAAAATCGCATATAAAGCACTCATTGTTCGAAGGGCTACATTAGCCATAACATTTTGGGGGTAGGGGTACATGGAATGGGGGGGGGGGCTAGATATTGGGATCCCTTATCCATCATGTATAAACAACTGCTAACTAATTATACTTCTATCAGAGTGGAACATCTTTCATGTTTGCATACACATGTCTGCTGTTCTGGACCCTCTCATAGCTCAGCGAGCTAACTCTAGTATACATATATATCCCAATCTGTTAGGCTGTTAGCCATGACTTCCTTACTACACATAGACATAATCCAACCAACAGTTCACCTTGCACTGTTTTTCTTTTGTGAGCGGAGTGGTATACATTTTTCTGTGATTATTTTTATGTTTTTGCATTGACAATGACAAAGTGTACGGAGGTGATGATTTCGGTCCTGGTATTTATGGAAACTTCAGAACCTCTTTGATACTGTAAAATACCCAGGACACATTGTATCTTTTTGAGTAGTAAAGCATTGCCAACCACCATTGGGAACCAAGCTTTAACTCATTCACCCCTGAAGACACATTTGGACCCTTCCAATTCAAAGGTTGCAATAGTTCATTATGAAACTTCAGGGGAGAATGAGTTAAGAATACATGATGGTACATTTGCACTTTTTTTTTGTGAAATTGAATAAAAAGTAATGGGAGAAAGTATTTATTTCAGGCCCCTAAACCTAAACTGTATGGCAGCTGATTACAGATTCTCAGCTGATGCCAAATTGATAATGATTTGATGCAATGTGCGTCAAAAAGTACAATGTGGAATTGGAGGTGCAAGTTGATCAATTAAGCCCTAAATTACTTTAGAGAAGTATTCTTACACAATCAATACTGGGTGAAAATCTCAACAAGACATGTCAGTCTGCCAAGATTGTCCAACGGTTAGGAAGTACTGTATTTATGGTCAAGGTCTCTACTAGTTTCAGGGAGGATTATAAAATGTCCACATTCTGGACTAATATATCGTAAAATAATATTTCAAGGGAACCATTAGGTGACCTTCACAAAATTTTACAACTGATGACAAAAATATCCATTTTTTCACAAACATGCCCAAGCAAAGCTCTGATCAGTTGTTTGTTTAAATTTTGAAATAAGTATTTTGTTAAATTCATCACTTGTCTAGAACAATACTCTTAATTTTATGTTCAACAGCCCATTGATTTTGCTTAATTAAAAATATTTTCAATAAACCTATAAAAATAACAAGAATGACTAGGCTTTTGCCAAAAAATATCCGAGATATGAAATCAAAGTAAACCCGACCTCTCCATTGCAACTGGTCGTAAAACCTGTCAGAATCTCGTGTCAAACAGCAATAAAACGTATCTGTGCCCTGTGTCTGTCAGAACAAATTACGCTTCGATGTCATACTCCATCTCCAAGCTTTTTTGTCATTTTATAATTCGAAGAACATCTCCTTCATTTATAGAATCTCTCTGACATTATACAGTGATAAAAAACTCTGAAAAAGATTAACTTATTCACCCCTGAAGACGCATTTGAACTCTTCCAAATCAATGGTTGGAATAGTTCATTATCAAGTTTCAGGGGTGAATGAGTTAAATACGATTCTATGCAAGTCTCTTGTGGACTGATATTTTCGACGGGGTCATATTATTGTTTCAGCATCCCTGCTGCAATAAGTGTTTTCCTCTTCTTTACTACTAAATGTATGTCAAAAGTTGTGTATATAACAATTATAATGTCATCTAAGGAATCTAATGGTAAGGCAGCTTTGTTTGCAAGGAAACCTTTCCACAGTATTATCAACAGGAATATCAATAATAGTTACCCACACACGAAATCAACCCCCTATGGGAATTTTTAGCAACTACATGAATGGAATTCCTGGAGAATGAATCTCTGTTCAATCGGAGTCTGATTAATTTCAAAGCATTTCCAGTTGAACAAGGTTGTAACAATACCAACCTGTTGGTAAAACATGACCTTATTTGGTAAATAACAGTTTAAAGTTTGGCGAACTTAACCACCACAGAAATTTGGAAGAGAAATTGACTACAGCTTGGGAAGGCTATGGTAAACTTTCATCAGGGTGTATATGAACTTTCAGATCAATCAAGAGGATTGAAACCAGTGTTGTTTACCTTGTAATAAGTATTCTTTAACGAATACCATTTGATACAGACACAATATTAACTCATTCACCCCTGAAGACACAATTAAACTCTTCCAATTCAAAGGTTGGTAGAGTTCATTATGAAATTTCAGGGGTGAATGAGTTAATGTGACACTTCAGTGTGGAAACTATTGTACTTTCACTTTCATTTTCAGTTTGTTTAGTTCCATGCAAGTAAAGATTCAAGTAAATATTACATAGAAACCATTTGGGGAGCCAAACTCAAAGACAAACATTGGTGGCCAATTAAATTTCAAATTTGGTTCACAACAAAAATTGAGTGGGTAGTTTAAACTTTTAAGTAATTAGTAAATGTTTCAGGAAAATCAAAGCATTCTTTTCAGAATTATTGTAAGAAGATATTTATTCTGACAATAATACCAATGCTAACAAAGTGATACATATCTGTTGCCTTTGCTTCATAGGTGACACAGGCCTAGGGCCACACAACAAAACAACTTGATGACAGCAGATAATACTGTACCATATTTTTAGTGTCAGCCTCTGAAACTTCCAATGAGGGAGATCTCCTACACATGTCCGACAAGGGAGAAAGTGCATGAAACGTGACTTAACTGCTTAAAATGCTCAATTTATCTTTCCCTTTTTATGTATCAAAATAACTCCAAAAAGAATTCATTTGATTCAGACACACCTGTTATGATCATTACACACACCCTGTAATAACTAGGAGATCATTTGACCACAGGAAGTAAATTTTGAGTTTGTGTGAGTTTGGACTTGATAGAGGGAGTTTTGAGGGAGATTGGTAAATGTTGGTCCTACTGAGGGAGGGTTGACAGCTGTACAGATAGCAGCACGACTCTATATTACATTGACATGTAAACAAAGTTGTTGATCGATCTGGGTACTGCACATTCATGTTATACCAACATTTTCAATTATAATCTGCTGCTAATATATAGATACTCTAAGCCCCAGGGTGTATATAATATCTTGCTATGCCTAATGGTATACTCATTTACAAATACGATCATCTTTCTAACACATTATATAAAGCCATTTACACCATTGTTGTGCGACCTAATGGAAGCTAGATTAAAAAGTGTCGTCAATCTCTCAATTCTACTCCGGTAATTAGGTTTTAAATCAAATTAAACACAGTATTTTTAAGGATTTCTGGTGATAGAGGAATGTTCAGGTTAACATTAAAAACCTATTAGGTATGACTTATTATATAACACGGTTCACAGACATGACTGCAGTCATTATTAACACATTACACTTAGGTGGATTTTCTGAAGGTCCTTCAACATTTCAAAACAGTGCATTGGCTCTCAGAATGTCAAAACAGATATATATACAATACTGGGTTCACATACGAAACATCCCTAAACAGGGATTATAGGTGATCAAGTCGTCCCTGTAAACAAACCATTTCAATGTTATGAAAGATTTTGCCTTAGAGTACACATAGTATCTTAACAAGGGTGATACAAGATCAATTTGTGCCCATAATCTTTACAGTAACTTCTGTTTGTGAGTTAGTAATAAAGTTATCGGAATAACATTGAATTCCCTCTAGTCGTGGATACTCCATCCAAAATAAGGTCAAACACTCTTCTATCCAGTACAGGTTGTTTTTTCTATAGGAATGGGTGATAACCATATCCCTTGTGAAGCATTGTTGTTTTCTCCGAAAATTCACCGAATGAAATTGAAAGTGAATTGTTACTATTGTATGAACAAACAGCTCAATTCAATTTAAGTCTGAAACAGAGTCAGCAAGTTAATTAACCCTTTCACCCCTATGTAACTTAATAGACTTTTCCATGCATTGATATGGATGAGTCAATTATGGTCTACAGTGGTGAAAGGGTTAAAGAACATGTCTAGTACAAAGTTAAGAACCATCAGTCAGAAAAACAGAAAGTCAGAAACAGAACACGCAAATGAGGAACATTTCAGTAAGGAAATTAACTAAAGAATACGTCATCAACGAAGTCAAGAACTGATATTCAGAATTCAGAAACGGTACAAGTCGAGAACATCAAGGAAGTCAAAAGCTAACAGAGTCACGAACAAAGCAAGTTAGTAATGTCAAGTCAGGAATAGAGCAAGTCAAAGCAGCATGTGATTATCTCTACAACCAGTATCATCAATTTGTGTAAAATCTTGGTTTTCACTATCAAGAAAAGTAAATAAATTAGTTCAGTGCAAAAGCTTCTAATGGATTTTCTTTCATTTTCCTCTCTTTGTCTCCATTTAGATAACAAAGATCATAAACACATGACCTAAAGCACTCAGTTTTCAATGTTTTTACACAAATGTTTGTTCTTAATGATATCCACTTCCAATAATGATACATTTCTAAATCAAAAACAGCTTATCAAAGTACAGCAATCGGACGCTAATAGCGTGTTCAAGAGCATAAATCTCGGTGTCAAAGACATCGGAAGATCTAGATTAATTGAGCACAAATTGGAAAACAGATAATTTTGATTAATGCAGATGTCATAGATTTGCTTCCCTCTCGTTTCTGGTGTAAATACGTTTCCAGGGATAAGTTTCAACAAACTCTTCTAGGCAGAAATGTTACACCATAAACTTGAGTTAATGTTTGTCTGATACATATACCAATGTAACATCCTGTACGTAGCTAAATCTCCCAACTCACACGAATTTCTATGATCTAGCCTTGAAAAGATCATTAAAGACAAAACTTGTCATCTTTAAAAGTCAGAAATAGCTTGCGACATATACAGTGAGAAAAATCCCATCGATTATTTTCTAACATTTTATGAAGTCTGGTGACAAGTGTGTCTGGGAATTAAAAATCCTAGATTTTATGGTGTGGCACTAACATGAGGCGGCTTTTACTTTTAATGACCTGAATAAGAAAAAGTTTCCTGTCAACATGCGAAGAAAAAAGTCTATCTTCTGACCTGTTTAGTATAATCATGAAAATATTATTTTCCTGGGTCATATATAGGATGGAAAAATTCATCAGCCCAGAAGGGATCTGAACCAAGTAGCAATCTCCAAAGTGTGGATCGTAAGTATACCAACTAATGATCTATCGTCTGGCTGGCTGGGGACAAATGCTCTACACGAAAACCATGAAAATGTCTTCAAATCTTCTCCATTGCATATCTGCATGTATCGCTAACTCAGTTTTCATTGTTCGGGTAGAAATGGCTAGACAACATCCGAGGGAAGGTCAATCTGCACTACACTTACTATATTCAATATGGTAAACGAAAAAATGGGATTCCGTTATGGTAGAGGTAAACGGTGATCGTCTACCATAACTGAATCCTGGGTGTTGATGCTCCCTCCTTTGTCTTACTGAATGTTTTACTCGTAGATGTAGCTGTTTGAATATCCTTGTGATATCCACCTCTGATTCCTGTACCTAGACTGGCTAAGTTTTTATGAAGAATTTCTCAGCTGCATTTTACTACTAGCTTATCTCCCCCTAGTCTAGAATCAGACATCCAAGTGATCAAAAAAAAAATAGTTAAACGTTTTTTCTTAATAATTCAATATTCTAGAGACGGTGGCCAGTCTATACGCAATTCTGCAGGGGTTCCCTATATTGGTCGCTTCTTACAAATCACTGAGCGGGTAACAGGCTAACAGCAGGTATACTCTTCTCTTAATCCCGACCTTCAGTGGTGAATAGGGACAAAGTTATCACTGTCATGTCAGTTTCTTTATAATGTAACTGTCTCATAAGTTCCAGCGTGTTACGGGAAGGCGTAATAATATCGTATCCTGACCGAGTATGAAGTCACGCGCAAGTCCATATATTTATGTGTTTTATTATTTTTTATTCATTCAAATACAAAAAAAAAAAAAACATTTTATAGATCTTTGTCAAGTACCAGTAAAGCGGCATCCATGTTCGTTGATCTATTTCGTATTCGCATAGCCCGACATAGCCATAACAACCCAAATTAATATAGTATCCTTCTCATACTCGTCTCGCCTGATGCCACACAAACCATACTAAATTGTTACATACAGAGATGAATAATCTGAAAACAAACAAATAGGCCTAATACTGCTTACAACGTCATCATTCGCGGTTTATTTAGAGTACACTCCGTTATATCTCCATAACATGAAAAATGTATTCAAGTTAATCCTTAAATAATTTGAACGATTTATAAGGTTCCACTGATTGACAGGGTTCCATTGTACCAGTCCGGATAAACGAGATTAAATAATACCGAATCAGCGAGTTTCCGTTGTTCAATTCCGGATTAACAAGGTTCTGGTGTACGAGTCCGGATTCTCTTGTATTTATAATTGAGACATATATGGAGAGATATTTAGTGTGTAACTTGGGTCGTATTTGTTTAGACACAGAAGTGGTGTTTACACGCTATACGCCAAACTTGTGTACTTAACGTGATCAATTTCCTCGCTA
The DNA here is from genome assembly GCA_032359455.1 of Chlamys rubida. Taxonomy (NCBI): domain Eukaryota; kingdom Metazoa; phylum Mollusca; class Bivalvia; order Pectinida; family Pectinidae; genus Chlamys; species Chlamys rubida. The sequence goes on from JAUMHH010010314.1 coordinate 10,213, forward strand.
AACAACGAGATTTACACTCCAAGTTTGTTAATTACATGTCAATTCAGGTTTTCGTTTCAACCACAAAAAAATCATTATGAACTGATCGTAACAAACAAATTAAAAGTCCATTTGTAATGGACCACGGGCGATATCCCTTCCGTGTGTGTTGGGACAAGATTAGCTACCATTCGGAACACCTCGCCCCGGTTTTAGTTCCTTTCATCAAAGAGATGACCGAATCGGCCGCGGGTGTACCGAATGGATTACCTACAGGATTAGACAATAATAAACAATATGAAGGTAAATTATCTCGTACCTTTCACCGACTAGATAACGCATTATCAGTGTATTCATCACATACCTGTTTAATCTACCGACATAGAAATTGAACCCGACATAGTTTAAATAGTATGACATGTCGACTTATGAGACGGCCGAGGGGTAGGTACATTATATTTTGACCTATTCTGACATGTAGGTAGTATTGTTAGACGATATATGGGTTTAAGTACATTTTTTACTAAGGGTTGACTGTTGACAGACGTCTGGTGCAGTCCGTTGCCGTCTAACAATTGGAATCAAATTGATCACATAGCCTGGAAAATTGTGTCTTTACGTAATTTGGGTATCAGGCACTAATTTATTATTTGTTCAAATGTGACTCGTTGAGTTATTTATTTGAAGTTTTACTCATTCAGTGAGTTCATATATGCTTATCAAACAACAACAAGCTCAGCTTCAGATTTCCAGTCCCTTGAAACTGTAGAGCTGTCTCTTTCCGGTTTTTAGTTTAAACATATTTTATTGCCAAAATAGTGACACCAGGATTGGGCACAAGTTAGTACAACATTATTTACGCCCTTTTCTCAAATATATACATCAGATTTACAAAAATGGCACAACTGGGTATCAAATAATATGTATAATAGTAGCATTACAACA
>JAUMHH010010336.1:0-11135 GCA_032359455.1 Chlamys rubida
GAACCTACTTATAGTAAATAGGATCGCATAACAAAAACACTTTTTAAATCGTAATGTTTCAACAGTTCATGTTTTCACATGAAATCCCTGAACAAAACGTTGGTCAGACAGGAAGAAATCTCGATGATTATCTTAAAATTATTCATTTTTATCAATATATATCAGCCAAATCCGATCGTTATTTTCCATAAGGAGACTCATTTGATATGTATTGGAAAAAGAAGACAAACAAATTATACACTTCACCGTGATGTCCCTTTAAAAGGATTCAATTTTCATTACTACTGCCTGTGTCATGCCGTTAATACACATGTTGATTTTGTTCTTCCTGTACTGTTGAATGGCAAAATGTCTTACCCTAGCTGCGATAACGTAGCTTTCTGACGACGAGAGATTTATTTTATATTTAGCGTCGTCAGAGCTACGAAGCGGTCCTATGACAACTAATGGAGCAAAATCAAAAGTGCTAATCTGTTAGATTACATATAACTCACGCCTCATATGAATATAATGTTGTCAAAATATTGCAAAATTGTTGAAAAAACGAATCCTTACTAATGAAAAATAACTCTTTCACGAAATTAACCAAGTCCGTCTGGGGAAAAATAGAAACGACCGCCATGACAGATCACGCGTGATGTTATCTCAATTATTCCTTCTATATATGCCCTGCATGACCAAATATAGTATTACTACTGATGCCGCCATGTCTTGTCTTGTCTTGTGGTAGAAGATCCCTCCATTGATAGGAGCACCCTATGTCATCACAGGTTCATACAATCGAATATCATTCGCGAAGCGACCATCAGCCAGGCGTACTATACTGTCTTTGTGTTTACTCGCTAATATAGGCAGATTATAAAAGTTAGTCACTGGTAAAATCACTACGGCACGAAACATACACACAACATTAAGAGTACGTCTATATACAGGAAGATATTATATGAATGAATATCCTGGGCTTGACACACCACACAGTATTAATGATTGTTTGTTGGTTTCCCAGCCTCGCACTATAGCCCTTTCTTTTTACTGGTAGGAAGAGCAGACAATGTAGGGCATAACACATCCTGCGGGTTATGAATTCACAATCCGAAACAATATCTTTCGGTACAAAATTCGACGAGTCTAGCACTATTGATAGATCCACAGTTATATCTCCAAGTGTTTCTGACAGTCCTTTGATGAATGGAATGCGTATTTCGTCGAGCGACTGGCACTCAAGTAGGAAATGTTTTCTAGATTCGGGGGCACTCTTACAGAGTAGGCAGATTGGATCAATAGCGTTCTGGTTGAACACACTCCTATTGCTCTGTAGCATACATATCCCTGTCAGAAGACGCAATTTTGTTGGTAATCTTTCAATGTCTCTACGATCGGTTGACACTTATCCCAGCACTGGGTGAATCAGCCCCACCCTAAATCCTTCAAAATTCATATATGTTAAGGAACTGTAGTACTCGGCCTGTCTGTGCAGCGCAGATGTCCAATACATATTGATACTAGATTCGATGCTTAACTTCCACGCCGACTTCAGAATACCATTTTCGAGGATATCATGTGCTCTGGGTAGGTTGTATACTGCCAACAGATAGGAAATTTCAAAGAACCAGCTTGGATTTTTCGATTGGTTTTAGAACCAACTTGCGTCTAGCGATGTCCCGTTCAGTAGAATCAGATGTAGCCACAGAGCCAAATAACCACAGCATTCATTTATGGATAACGGCTCTCAACGGAATTGTTCCAGTAAGGATATTGACGCCCCACGTCAGCCACACTGTCTGGAATTGAGAGTATCTGCTTTAATATTTTCCTATAGCGAACTTCAAGTGGTTGCATATCTTTCAAAGATGGTGATAGGATTTCGAGTCCATATGTGAATGTTGGTACAACGTAAGTGTTGATAATATGTAGGTTTGACGCTGGATCAAGACCATTTTTTCCGGTAAGCCCGTACCCATAAAGCTATATATCATGTTCCTCCCTTTTCTCAAGTAGTTTTTTTGTTTGTGTGATGAGTTATACCGAGGTGGGTAGCCTCTTTCACAACTTGGACTTCGACATTGTCAATGGTCCAGGGGAACAGATCGTCAATTCTCGTGCCTTTCAGGCTGACCGGGAGTACGCTACATCTTACAGGCTGCAGTTCATATTCCTAGATGTTCCTTACTGTATGAATGAACGATGTTTAGCAAGGTCTGAAATCATCGATAAGTGTGACGTCATCAGCACATGTTGGGGAGACACAAGGGGAAGTCCCAACGTAGGCACCATGCCCGGAGTTGACAATCCTATCCAGCAGGTCGTTAATATAGATCTTATAAAGGTCTGTGCTGAGAATTCCGCCTTGACGTACGCCTTGGTATATCATAATTGGATTGGTGTGTTTTCCTTCCCACTTGATAGTTGTTTGCGCCGATACGCTAAGATCGTGAATTATCTCCTATTATTGCCTATTCTGTGATGGCTCAAATGCATGATGCAAGCACGATCTTAGAGCAGTTTCCAGAACTCTAAGTATGACGGGTAGTACAGTAATACCTCTGTAGTTTTTCGCTTCCTGCTTGGATCCTTTCTTTTTAAATACAGCAGTGAGTTGACCTCTTTTTAGCATATCTTGAACTCTCCCCTCTGTTAGGAACAGGTTGTATAGGGTTGTCAGGACGCTGATTGTTTAGCAGTGAGGTTAAACATATCCAGCGACTTGTTTGTGTTAACCCTTTTTATGACAGTGTCAATGGTTGATGTTTTAAGCAAATCCTCTGCTGTAACTGGTTGCTTTTGACAGCTATCCTAGATTGTCATATAATAGGGTTAAAACGGTATAAGATACACAAGCGGCAGTAAAAGAAAGTGAGTAATGTCTATCTATGCAAATACCCTGGCTGATGAGTCACTGAAAGTAAAAAACATGTTAAAGTACAGTACTGTTCATGAAGCGGTTTAACCAGCGGTAAAACTTGTCCTCATTGTCATATATTAAAAACTATGCACAGTTAGCCGATTTCAATATCACCATAAACCCATAAAATAGTTAAAATTCTGGGAGCGGTATCACATCAATCCACCACCTAGCACCATCCTTTTCATCGATTGTTAGTTGTAGGTAGAGGCTGATAGAACGTAACGAATGACTGCCGACAGTAGGTAATACTATCGACAGTCATCTGTGACGGTGGGACAGCGGTCAATAGGTCAGGACAAGCATGCATAGTCGGCAGATAAAAAACGGCTGTCAAAAACCGATTGGAAAAAGCGGATCGATACGATTTGACCGCTAAAGCGGATCAATATGGATTCGACCGCTTAAGCTGATCCAGTTGAAAAACACGATCGCAAAACTGACAATGACCAGCCGAGAACCAGAATTTGCTCAAACGTAGGACGCACACTAATCTAACAGAGGCCGGACTATTCCCAAGTGGATACTTGGCCGTAATTCTAACTGTATATTAATATCAAATTGTTGTAATCCATTTTTCAACACACTTTCATATTTCATTAGCTCACCTGACTGGAGGGCCAAGTCGGAGTTTATGCAATGGCCCATCGTCCTTCGTCAATCCGTCATCCCTCGTCAAGATTTTATCTTAATTGACTACTTCTGAATAACCAAAAGGTCAAGGGTGATGATATTTGGCCAGAGGATGTTGGGATGCAGGGCTACCAAGTTTGTTCAAATGAATGAACTTCGCCCATATTCAAATTATATGAATAACTAAAGTGTCCAAGGTGATTGCTTGTTCATTTTAATGACCTTGACACACTTTCAAGGTCACATCTGGTCCATAGTGCATACATCTTCTCAATAAATAAAAGGTATAGGGTGGTGATATTTGGCAAGTTGCATTCTGGGATGAAGGGCTAATCAAGTTTGTTCCATTTTAATGACCATATTTGACTTGGTCTTGAAACGGCACCCTGAGTTATAGTTCCTGGGAAAGTATAAAGGTTTCTGTAGACCTCTAACTTATAGGCCTTCTACATATATATTTGCACTTAAACTTCTGTATTAAGGTACTCCTATTCATATATTGCCCCATATGAATGAGTATAGGTTGATTCTGTAACGGTGACCCTCACAGGTTTGCAGGATCAACACAAAAATAGAAGGCCTATGTCTTGAATACATATATATGTACAGTATCAGGTGGTTGGTTAGTGCATTGCATTATATACTCGCCTTTCACCGAGATGGCCGGGGTTTGATTTCCCAATCAGATGTGAAAAAGTTTGCACGAACATGTTGGTTTTCTCTGGGTACATTAAGACCCTCCACATAACATTCTGGTCAACAAGATTGATTTAATTGCCTTGCTTCATAATTGTTGTAAAATAAAAAAAGTTTGTATTTTATATGCATTACTTGGAATTTTACAGGTCAAACCGTCAAATCTGTGTCTGTCAAGATTAACGATCGCCTTACACTGACCCATCAGGCTGATGACCTGGCCACTACACGGACCTGGACAGGACCGGGAGGTACCCTGTTTGTCACGGGTACAGTGGTGGAGGCTGGTCTACATGATCTTGTAAAATCCCGGATATCTGTCAGTCACACGAAAGGGAGTTATACACTGACTATAACAGAGTTCCGGTCCAGTGACAAGGGGACATATACGTGTACAGTGGACGGGACAGTGGTTAAACACGAGGTTATTGTACAAGGTAAATTTTAAAATAATCAATTCTATTAGCTTGACTGGTCCAAAGGACCATGGTGAGCTTATGCCGTACCGCAGTTTCCTTAAAACGCCTACTTGTCCTGAAAAGCTTTTTGGATTTTGACTAAATTTGGCCTGGAGCATCCTTGGGCACAGAGGACTCAATTTTGTATAAATGGAGGGTGTGGCCTCTCTGGGTGTAGAGGGTTGGGGCACAATAGGGGAATTTGAGGTTTGAATCTTTAAAATCATTCTTCTTCTGTACTATTTAAGGGATTTTATGCATATTTGGCATGGACCATCCTTTGGCAAAAGGGACTTAATTGTGTATAAACGGAGGGTGTGGCCCGTTTGGGGGCAGAGGGGCGTGGCCCAATAGGGAAATTTGAGGTTTCTTGGCTGTAGATTTTCTGTGGAATCCATGGAAAGTTGCCATATAATTCCATTGAGTATTGGAACTACATCATGGATTTGTACATCAATGGTTTCAATACTCCATGGAAAGAGTCCATGGATAAATTCCATGGAATTCCATGGATATCTATGGACAAAATCCATGGAATTTTTCCATGCAGCTTGTCCACCATCAATACTGGACAGGTCAGTGGTCAGCTCTGAATGATTCTTCATTTGCAGTACACTGAAACACAACCTGGAGTATTCCTGTAAAAAAGTTTCTAAAATACATACAATAAAATGCACACCCAATATTTTCAGCTTAAGGCAAAACAGAAAATTCAAAGTATATTGTTTCTCACATATATGTGCTTAAATGAGAGAGAAACAGCCAAGAAGTTATTCAGTAGCAATTTATTTTTCATTATTGCCCACTTTGAAGGCTTCAAAAAAATCCTTTAATTTTTCCTCCATTAGAACTAGGGTAATCTTTTAAGCTCACCATCATCAGATGATTCAAATCACCCTGCATCCGTGGTCCGTCGTCTGTCTGTCATTCCGTCGGTCATAATAGTCCGTCCTTAAACATTTATTGTTTGTGCTATTGCTCAAATAGTATTGGAGGCACCTATCTCAAATTTCACATAAGGGTTCAACTTGGTTTTTAGTTATGCATATCAAATTGTTGGACTGATCTGAAAACCAAGATGCTGACAGGCAGCCATCTTGTTAGGGCCCCGCATTAATGAGGGTACCCTATAGTAATCATAGTGTTCGTCCGTCCATCCGTCTGTCCACCTGTCCGTTTATCCGTCAGCACTTACGTTTCCGGAGGTTATCTCATGACCCAGATGGCCAAAATTTCTGAAATTTCACATGGTGATACACTGTGATATGCAGATGTGCAATAAGGGTTTAAAACATTCCTAGGTCAAGGTCGCTGTTACTAAAAAAAGGATTGGGAATATACTGTCAAAAATACATCATATAAGGCCCTAACAATACTTATGTTTTATTACTGCAGTTTTCTTCAGGATAGCATACATGAATAAGGCCATATTATCGATATCCCTTAATCCTAAACTCACTTTTGCTTTTGCTTGGTGCTTATACGGGAGATACACTGTCAGGCATACACTGCGGGGTCCTTGCCAAAACTTGCGTGTGGTTTACGGCAAGTATTTGTTGGCGTAACTTACGTGTGGTTTCAGCCGTAATTTACAGGTACCGAAACTTATTTATGTACACTCGTAACTTACATGCGTGTCGTGAAACAGACCAAAAAACGTATGTACAATTTACGGGTACCCGTAAATTTACGTACGCGTCTTGAAACGGCACCCTGAGTTATATTTCCTGCGGAAGTATAGAGGTTTCTGTAGACCGAAATGTTATAGGCCTTCTACATATATATTTTCACTTTTACTTCTGTATTAAGGTACTCCTATTCATATATTGTCCCATATGAATGAGCATAGGTTGATTCTGCAACGGTGACCCTCCCAGGTTTGCAGGATCAACACAAAAATAGAAGGCCTATGTCTTGAATACATATATATATACAGTATCGGGTGGTTTGTTGGTGCATTGCATTATATACTCGCCTTTCACCGAGATGGCCGGGGTTTGATTTCTCAATCAGATGTGAAAAAGTTTGCACAAGCATGTTGGTTTTCTCTGGGTACATTAAGACCCTCCACATAACATTCTGGTCAACAAGATTGATTTAATTGCCTTGTTTCATAATTGTTGTAGAATAAGAAATGTTTATATTTTATATGCATTACTTGGAATTTTACAGGTCAAACCATCCCACATGTGTATGTTCAGAGTAAGGCCCCCCTTACACTGACCAGAACGGCTGATGACCAGGCCACTGAACTGACTTGGACAGGACCGAGAGATACCCTGTATGTCACGGGTACCACTGTGGAGGCTGGTCTGAGTGGTAGTGTTAAACCCCGGATATGTGCCCGTCACACGGGAAGGAGTTATACACTGACGTTTACAGAGTTCCAGTCCAGTGACATGGGGATATATACAAGTAAAGTGAACGGGACAGTGGCTTCACAGATGGTTATTGTACAAGGTACATTTTAAAATAATCAATTTTATTAGCTCGACTGGTCCAAAGGACCATGGTGAGCTTATGCCGTACCGCAGCGTCCTTTAAAACGCTACTAGTCCTGAATAGCTTTTGGGGTTTTGACTAAATTTGGCCTGGAGCATCATTGGGCACAGGGGACTTAATTTTGTAAAAATGGAGGGTGTGGCCTCTCTGGGTGCAGAGGGTTAGGGCACAATAAGGGAATTTGAGGTTTAAATCTTTAAAATCCTTCTTCTTCTGTACTATTTAAGGGATTTTATCCAAATTTGGCATGGACCATTCTGTGGCAAAAGGGACGTAATTGTGTATAAACGGAGGGTGTGGCCCCTTTGGGGGCAGTGGGGCGTGGCCCAAAAGGGAAATTTGAGGTTTGTTGGCTGTACATTTTCTTTGGAATCCATCAAAAGTTGCGATATAATTCCATTGAGAATTGGAACTACATCATGGACTTGTACATCAATGGTTTCAATACCCATGGATATCCATGGAATTTTTCCTTGCAGCTTGTCCACCATCAATACTGGACAGGTCAGTGGTCAGCTCTGAATGATTCTTCATTTGCAGTACACTGAAACACAATCTGGAGTATTCTTGTAAAAAAGTTGCTAAAATACATGCAATAAAATGCACACCCAATATTTTCTGCTTAAGGCAAAACAGAAAATTTAAAGTAATTTGTTTCTCACATATATGTGCTAAAATGAGAGAGAAACAGCCAAGTAGTTATTCAGTAGCAATTTATTTTTCATTATTGCCAGTCTTGAAGGCTTCAAAAAAATCCTTTAATTTTTCCTCCAATAGAACTGGGATAATCTTTTTAGCCCACCATCATCAGATGATTCAAATCACCCTGCATCCGTGGTCCGTCGTCCGTCCATCATTCCGTTTGTCATTCTGTCATTCTGTCATTCCATTGGTCATAATCGTCCGTCCTTAAACTTTTCTTGTTTGCGCTATTGCTCAAATAGTATTGGAGGCACCTATCTCAAATTTCACATAAGGGTTCCACTTGGTTTTTAGTTATGCATATCAAAATTTTAGACTGATCTCAAAACCAAGATGCCGGCAGGCAGCCATCTTGTTAAGGCCCCGCATTAATGAGGGTACCCTATAGTAAGCATAGTGTCCGTCCGTCCATCCGTCTGTCTACCTGTCCGTTTATCCGTCAGCACTTACGTTTCTGGAGGTTATCTCATGATCCAGATGGCCAAAATTTCTGAAATGTCACATGGTGATACACTGTGATATGCAGATGTGCAATAGTGGTTTAAAAAATTCCTAGGTCAAGGTCGCTGTTACTAAAAAAGGATTGGGAATATACTGTCAAAAATACATCATATAAGGCCCTAACAGAAGGTCGAACTTTCTGCAATTTCTGATGATGATACATTGTGATTATACACAGATGTGCAATAGTGGTTTAAAATTGATAAGGTCAAGGTTGCTGTTACTAAAAGTAGAATTTGGAATATACTGTCAAAAATACATCATATAAGGCCCTAAAAATACGTCTTTTTTATTACTGCAGTTTTCCTCAAGATCTAATATGTAGCATACACGAATAAGGCCATATTATCAATATCCCTAAATCCAAAATGATCACTTTTGCTTGGTGCTTATACGGGAGATACACGTTCTGTCAGGCATACACTGCGGGGCCCTTGCTGACCTGTCAGTATTCTAGTTACAGTTAAAGTTTGTTGTCGCTATTTCTCAGGACGTGCTGGAGGAATCTTTTTCAAATTTGATATGCTAATGAAGATGGTACGATGGTGGGTACCAAGATCCCTTTGGGATCTCTAGTTTCCGCTTGAAGTAAACTCTGAAAAACAAATATATTGACATAAATAATATGTATATACATTTTGAGCCATCTAAAGCACAAAGTTGTAATGGATAAAAGTTACTCCACATTTGATATAAGTAGATGTTATAATAAAATAAGGAGAATTAACTGTTATGGCATCAATTAACCACTCTGTTCCATATAATATTTAGATCTAATATAGATCATTTTATAGATATTAAGTATTCCAAGGAATTTTATACACTGCCATAACTTTCGTCAATTTAAAAAAAACAATATGACAGTACAAAAGATAACTACATCATGTATTGTATACTTAATTGATGTGACAAATCTTTAAAAATGAAAAAAAAATGGGTAATAATTGATATCGTCAATACAGAAGACTTTTATTACAAAACAAAGAAACTATTTTATTTATAAAACAGAAATCATTTGGTTTCAAAACAAAACCTCAAATCTCAACCTAAAATTAAAAAAAAAATGGATTTCCTGTTCCGGGGACTGATAGCAATCGTTGATGGTGGTAACTCAATACATTGTAAATATAGACCATCTTACAGCAGCTGGAAGCCATTTGGTTAATGCCAATGTAATCTGGACATGTATATGTATATTATATGCAACTTTTTGATGTAATGGATAATGACCACAACTTAGGATTTCTTCTGAATACAACCAGGAGATGAGGTCATTAACCAACTTAAACCAATTCAATGTGCTCCTTATTTTTTTAAAGAAATACCACTTATAAAATAAACACCAGCCGCCACGGTTCACCAGTCACGCACACTTTGTAAGGTTTCAAAATAAATATATTCGTTCCGGAAACAGCCGAGATGTTAGATTGCTTTTCACTCAGAATAAAACATAAACCCTGAATTACTGAAAGGCGTACTAGTCCACTGCATCAGTTGTTATCGCAATGAATATTTCTATTTCTGAACTTATGTTTTCAACTTGAAAATTTCTACAGAAGATAAAACAAAAAAATATTTTTTTCTGGGTGAGAGTTAACTTTGAACTTTGATTCAAACGTTCTGAATTGCAACATTGGCTAATAAGTGTAACAAGGATATTTTTGGAAAATGCATTGCAAGGTGAAATTTATATGGGGATTTTTTCCTTTTTGTTAAAAAGGAAATATTTCATGAAAGCATAAATGTCAAGATTTATATACATATATATATTTTCTTGATCCAAATATATTTACATATTTATATATACTTAATCCCAAAGTAGTGGAGATTCACAATTGTACTAATAGTTGGGCTGACCCTCCAGGTGGCTGAGGGGTGGGGCCAAAAGGTGGCAATTTGGCTATATTGCTACAAACGTCTTCTTATGTAGAACTATGCCATGGATATTAATCATATTTGATCAAAAGCATTCATGGGAGGCAGGGATTCAAATTGTACAAATGATGTGGCTGACCCCCCAGGGGGCTAAGGGGCGGGCCAAAAAGGATTATTTGGCTATATTGCTTTAAGAGACTTCTTCTCTGGAACTAAGAGATGGATATCAACCATATCTGTCATGAAGCATCCCAAGGTGGTGGGGATTCAAAATTGTACAAATGGTGGGGCTGACCCCCCAGGGGGTTTAAGGGTGGGGCCAAAAGTGGGCAATTCGGCTATATTGCTATAAACGACGACTTCTGTAGAACTATGCTCTGGATATCAATCATATTTGGTCGGAAGCATTCATGGGAGGCGGGGATTCAAAATTGTACAAATGGTGGGGCTGACCCCCCGGGCTAAGGGGTGGGGCCAAAGAAAAATTTAAAACTTGGAAATGGTTGAGATCCCCACGGTATAACCATATATACAATTGCTGAGTATAAAGATAAGAATGCACATATGCTTCCAGGATGGTCATGGGGTCTGGCCCCACCCTTGGAGACACAGTCCCTGGGTCATAACTTTGAAACGGTTGAGATCCCCACCCCAAAATTATATATACAATTGTTGGGCATAAAGAGACGAATGCAGTCATGATATTAGAATTGATTCTGGGGTCAGGCCACAACCCTAGGGAACTAGTTTCTGAGTCACAGCTTGGAAACAGTTGAGATCCCCACCCCTTAACCATACATAAAATTGCTGGGCATGAAAAATCTAATACAGATATGCTACAAGGATTGGCCTTGGGGTCTGGCATA
>JAUMHH010010347.1:0-25616 GCA_032359455.1 Chlamys rubida
CCTTATCTGCAGGAGGTCGAATTAGTCGCCTCTTACGATCATGCAGTTGGATAGAGCATGTCTATTCTTCCCCCGAACCTGCACTAGTTTGAATAGAAAATAGAAAAACCTACCTAAGAATTACTGATGACCAGTTTACATAAAGGGAATACAAATTCGCGATTCCCTGTACAGTGTATAATGTGTGTGTGTGTGTGTGTGTGTGTGGTGGTGGTGGTGGTGGGGGATGATATACATCATTAAACACATTTCAAAATGAGAATAACAAGAAAACAAATAATACCGGGGAAACGATGATATGCATAGTAGCTTAAAGTCAATCAAAATTGAATCCGAACGTGATGCGCTTCCTGCACCAAATGTTTCAACAGTTTGGTGTCAAGACAAAAGCCATCCTCGTCTCTTAAACTCAATTAGGATTGATTGCTAGATAATATATATATGTTAATTGATTGATCACATATTACAAACAATTAAAACTTCGCTGTCATTGTGGTTACAATAGATTGTTTGTATCGCTTTGTATACGAAATAATATTACATTAAGCTCAAAATGTTAAAGGGAACACTTTTTACCTTGACATTTTCTTTTTGTCAAATGTTTGCCCTTTAAACGCAATATCAATAGTTACAGAGTGTAAAATGTTGCCCATCAGCTGTCATTACTAAAAACAGTGTGTTGTATACTTATATTCGTAGACACAGTAATTTCGATAGCATTACTGAGTGCGACAACACTAAAATCACATTACGGCAAAAAAATCCAAGTATACAGTGCAAATCCATTGAGCATAACATTATGAAAAAATAGGGCTCAATATTATTGTAATTACCAGTTATGTTATGACTAACCTGCTATCTTTTAATTAGGCAACATGACCTGTTAGTTTATAATGTTCGTGGAAGAGAATGACTGTTATTCAAATGTAATCTCCGAAGTGTTAAGCTATGAGTGTGCACATTCGTTACTTCTTTCTATTCCGTCATTTAAAACAGAAATATTTTACCGATTTCCTAATTGCAAAATCAAATTAGATGAACGAACGTGTTTTCAATCTAAGAAAGCCAGAAAAGAAATGTTTCGCAATTACGTAATTTTGCTGAAGCTGATCAATAGCTCAACATAATTGGACAGCGTTCGATTTTTTTCTTCTTCTTTTTCTTCACCCCGTGTCCTGAAAACACATCATAACTTCACAATCAGCCTGTCGTGTGTAATGCCGTACTTTCCTGTGAGTTTATTCGTGTTAACATTTCAATTAAGCTACAATAATAGTGTTCTGTTCTATAAATAATTATTTTTCTTCAAACAACATATGATAAAGTAGTTAAAATAGCCGTACCGCAAACCTTCGCTCATTTTTCTTATATGCAGGGTACAAATGGTATTTTTTATATTTCTTACACAACAATACGTATTAAGTTTCCGTTTTTACCACATACAGGCTGCGAAACGTGTGAAAGAAATGAAATTTAATTTTCTTATATGTACGTGCCGTAAAAAAAGTCAATGATTCACGCATGCCCCAATGGATCCCTTTAAAATGACGATATTTCTTATAAAATTTTGACAAAAGTCTTTACCTGCTTGATGCAGTCTGCATATGTTTGGTACTATCGAACACTTTGTTATCATACAATCATGAAACAATAGGTCTCATCATACAATCATGAAACAATAGGTCTCATCATACAATCACTTATTATGTATTTGACAGTTAATCATTACACAAGTATCATACAGAGCCGAAAGAGGCCAAAAGCGTCATTTGCATGGGTCAACAGGTCATAATTGATTTGTTCGTCAATACCCCATACGAAGGGAACGTAGCTAAATGACCCAATACTACAATGGCCGCCATACGATAGTTTGTGCATTACATTTATCCCCTTAAAGCGTCTGTCAATTGTCAATATCTTACATATACACAATCGATACAGACATGTTGCTCTCTTGATCCAACAGGAGCAATCCCAGCGAGCAAAACGTCATATTTACCCGTACAATATAGATAGCCCTAAACCAACATGATACCAATGCATTTGCATACTATTATTTAAGAATTTAATCTTGCTCTCTGTTGATTTTATTTGGTGAAGAATTGAATAATTTCTGACACAAGTGTTTTGAAATGCAGAACATGTTATGATGAATTTGTCTCAGGACTAACTTAATGTATCATCAAATGTGATCGGCCAAAGCACTAATTAATCATTTGAACTAAATATATTCGTTACTACTTGAGCCTTTGATCACAGGTCTCACATTAAACACTGGAGTATTGAGTTTGTATGAGGCTATGCATAAACCAAACGGTCAAATAAAAACGTTTGTCATGCAATGTTCAATTTTATGGATGATGTCGGAAATAACGCCTTTTTAATGCTTTATATTTATAATATTTTATTATTCCGATACAAACATCCGGGAAGGGGGGGGGTGTTCTTTGATAGTGATTAAAAGGTGTGAAATTATAAGCAACTTATTAATAAGCACATACATCCATATATTCTAGTCAGTCACATCGGCAAATGAAATTGACAACATTTGTCAGTTTCATTTAGCCAAACTATTTACTATATTAAATATCATTGTAGTCGTGATTTAAATTTTAACAGGAATGTGTAAAAATTCAGAATCATAATCATTGTCAGTGATATTTTATAAAAATGCGGAACTCTTCTTTTAAGATGGTGCGTATATAAGAATTCTAAAATGTACTTGTAACTTAGAAGTACAGTGTACGGTCTTAGTAATGACTTTTTAATTTTAATTCTAAAACGGATTTTTTATTTTTTTTTAACAAAGTTTATACTTTTTTTTATTATTTCATCATGATCAATTTATTTATTTGTAGCTTATTCTGCTCACACCATTACATTATTTCTATTACAATCAGTAGAAAGCGATATAAAGAAGGTATCATTATTGTGTCTGACCGCTGTTTTATTTATTTTTCAGTCACAGTTAAAACAATTTATTTCACTCGGATGACTTGCATGAGTGCCAAATGCAGTTTTTAGTCAATGCACAGTATAACAATTTCGTTCTACCACCAATAATCCGGTATTGGTAACACAAGCAGTGCTAATTATAAGCAATAATGTTAACGTAAATAGCAACGTACCACCTATAGTTTCCTTTCGTGATATAGATCTGACATTAGATTGGTACACGTCGATTCAGCAAGAACATTTCTATCAATTCCTGGATAGTATGACCCAAAACTGGCGTTCCATGTTCAAAGAAACATCCATAGAATGTTTAACTTCAGATCAGAAAAAAAAGCTGTTTCTGAAATATTTATAATATATTTATTTTTATATCTACACGTAAGCTTTTCTTTTTTAATATTATTTTTTGTATATAGCACAAAGGTCGTCATACGTCAGAATACTTTTTGAATTCGTTGTTTAGCATATTCTTTAATTATTTCACTTTTTATTCGCGATCAACATAAAATTAATTGTATTTGCCTTTTGTGGTCTCGTTTCCTCTGAAATACATTTCAATTTTCGTTAACGATCAACACATTATAGATCGTTCTTGGCGATCAACATTAAAAATAATTGTATTTGCCTTATATTTGGCTTATTTGTGGTCTCATTTCCTCTAGAATACATTTCAATTTTTGTTGACGGCGATCAACAAATCATAAATCATTCTTGGCCTATCACACCGTGGACTTCACTAGCATGCAGCGCCTTTAAAATAACATTGCCGTCCTTAATTGGCATCTAGTGTGTGTTACGTGAAATATACAGAACAAGACGGTAACAAGTCCTACAGCGCTCTCAATTGATCCTACAATAGCATAAAAGATTTGTACTTTTTGACATTTCGGATTGTTAAATTAGCTTTTAGCTCCTGCAGGAGTTGCACGATATTTACCGACATAACCCAACAACACGCTTATTATTCATTAGTTGTTCTGCGGGGTGCCAATTACATTTATCTGTTTTTTAGTGTTTTCTTATCGATGCTTTATCAAACGACTATTGTCGTAAAAGCAATTTTTTCCTATTGATCCTTCAATTTTTACCAGTTTTTCTTTTTTTTTCATTTTTGTTGGCACGGTTAACAAGAGTTACCAATACAAATGCTGTTGTAGATTACAATTGTAAAGGACGGAAGTCTATAAAGCTTGTTTTGGACCCATTCGTGTCCGGATTCTCTCTTAAATGATGGATAATATGTAGAGATAATCACAATGTGTTTTCGGTGTTTGTCGTGAGAGCAATTTTCTCATCGCGAGCACTTGGATAAAATCGAGAGGCAACTAGGTGGATTAGAAATTGTATTCACGTGCAAGCGATGAGACAGTGTTTGAGCGATACACCCTGATAATACTGAGAGATAAACTGATTAGCAATCCGGTGGTACAAGACTATGGCAAAGTGTATATGTCATTTTGTAACAATTCTAGATTTCGTTATATATGTATATCTTGGACTCGCACACTCTTTCTATACACTTAATGCCATTTTTATTTAATTATGATGTTTTCTAATTACGATTATGAACAAATTTATGTTAATTAGAATATTTTCTGGATTTGGACTATAAACATGTATGTTAGGTGAGTATGGAACTCGGGATGGTGATTGTAACCTTTTCAATGTGTAACATATTGTAGCTTCCATGACGGCAACTCACTGATTACCAGCCAGTCAGGACAAGGCATGATGTCAACACCTGTAACCCATGACCACTCACAACCTCAATAGACCAAGTCAGGGTCATCACACACGTCACGTGCCATGTAAGTCAACGTTGTGTAGCCGCCGTTGGTGTTTCTGGAGGACATTTAAACCTCATTTATAATGAAAGGAGCAGTGTCAGTGACACTTCTGTACTTCTGTTCCACTGTTTTCGCTAATCACAGCCAAGTCAATTTCAAACAGTGTATTGCTTGAGGTGTTTAGCTCTTGATTGAGCTGTTGTACATTGCCAAATTTGGAAAAAGTAAAACAAAATGAAAGACAAAGCAGTGAATAGTTGGCGAATTTGATATTTACTGTTTGTTGGGAGTATGTTTGACCTAAGTATGTGTGTGTGCTTACGTGCTACTGACATGCAGGCTTGTGAATTTTCTGCAATAATAGTATATTTATAACCTTTCATTACGTTGTGATAAAAATGGTTGTCATAGCTATGATATATTTGACAGGTTATGATGAAAATATGCTAATATATCACTTGACATTTTAAATGCATTAACACCTTGACCTAATGTTATTCGGATTTCGTTGTTAGGTATTCAATGTCACCCTACACTTTTCAAAACAACGTAAATGAACGAGTATTGATTCTTGTTCTTGGCCTTTCTGCGTCGTTTGATTTGTTTACAATACTTTTATAACTGTGTTTCAGTCTTGTTTTGTTGGGGGTTTAACGGCAATGCAATTGTCAAGGTCATTTGGCAGTTTGTTAATTGCATGTGTGTTTCCATGTAAATGGCAAAAAAAAAACTATTTTCCAAAAAAACCGTTACATTACTCGTGGCAGTTAATTCTTTGATGTTGGAGTGTAATCGGGAATTTCTCATGGCCATCATCCGCTTCGTACAACTGAAAACTCTTGTAAAATTAAAATTGAAATAAAAGAGGCATTAGGTTATTAAAGTGCGTAATAACATCCTGCGCATGAAAAGGCAGAATCATTACAGCCAAGTATTTTGCAGATATCTTATTTGCCATTGCGTTAATGAAATGACAGGATTTCAATAAAAAATAAATCTGTCAGATGAATGAACATGCATGGCTTAGGGACATTTTTGAGTCACTCGAGTTCACTCAAAAAGAGCATCTCGGAAATATGACCGATTTGCACCAGATCCGTCCCAAGTTATCCCGAAAGCATCATCGGTCATAACTTCTATTACAATGCTAATTATTACTAATATATTTGTTGCGTTTCAACATTCAATAATTACAAAAAGACAATATGAACGTATATACAGTATATTAATAATAACAAATCGAGGTTCTTATATACCGCTCTATCACAACAATGTTTGCAGGTTGTCTCAAAGCGGTTCACAAATTATTATCCGTGGTTATAGGGCATTTGCAACCAGTCAATATTTTTCTCAGCTCCCCGGGAAGCATACAGCCGGTGCTGCCATTTCGGCACTCACAGCTAGCATTCAACAACTTTAGCACTGCCTATCCATTTACTCATTCACAGCTGAGTATCCATGAACAACCAGAGTGAAGTATCGTGTTCAAAGATACAACACAGTGCCGTGACGTGACTCGAACCCGCGACCCTTATGTCACGAGCCCGTCGTCCTACCACTAGACTACAGTGCGTCCCAGCATAATATGTTACATTAAATAACATATAAATATAAACACCAAAATGCCGTATCAATTAACTCGTTCCGTACCGTTGTCGTGTACACACGACAACAATATGTCATCCTGGTCCCCGTTGTCGTGTAACAGACGACAAAAAATAGGCCGTCTCATCCCGGTTTTCGTGTACTCACGACAAGAGACTTCGGTCTTACCTGTCTTATGTTTCGCTTGTTATAGCACACGAAAGTCCGTGGTTTTCCGTAATCCAATTAATTGTCGCTAAAATCTGCACCCATCAGTTGGAAAGAAATATTTTGATGGTTGCAGAGTACACATTTTTCATTATGTGACCTATTTTTTTCGAATTTGCAGCGAGATGTTTGCGTTTGGTGTCTTAAATTTAAACAATATGGCGGCAATCAAATTCGATACGAACGCTCGTAAATTTGTCACCAAATATTTATTGAGACTTATGGAAGTAAATATGCATATTGTGTTATAAGTTTCGATAAAATCTACTTGTATTTGAAAAAACTTCGTAACAATGATAAATCCCCATTGGAAACCTGCACTACAACGTTTGTTTTGAATACAAGGAATCGTATCGTTCGTTGCCGGACAAATATCGATTTCACAGTCATAATCAGCTGCCAGTTAGTCATAATGCTGCGAAAATGAAGACGTGTGTGTCTATGAACAACAACATGTAACAATAACAATATTTGTTCACGGTTACATGTTTATTTCTTGCAGCAGTTACATCTCGTCTAAAAAGTACATTAAATAATCCGCCATTTTGTTATATTTGCGAGGGCGAGTCTAGTAAGGAAATCCGGTAACGAATCCGGACCGGAGTTGCGGTACGAAAGAGTTAAAAGCATATTTAAGGTTTGAAATGCAACTTTTAAACATTTATGAGGGTATGCAACGCAGTTCCGTTCAAACATATTCCATAACGCGCGTTAGCGTATCTTGGAGAATATGTTTGAACGGAACTGTGTTGCATACTCTCATAAATGTTAAAAAGATGCATTTGAAACCTTATTTTTTCGTTCTATTACATTCACTTTCATTATTTGAAATTAAAAAAACATAGGTTATTTTTCTCGTAAAAAAGAAGTACGCCGTCCTGAAAACAACATTAATTGAACAGCTTTTTTCGCGGGAAAGATGATGCGTTGTAAATGGTGACGAAATACACCGTTGGGCAATACACAAATAGTTCCACTTTGCACATTAACATACTAGCTTGTTTAAAAATATTGCTTATCTTTAAAATTGACAATAGATCTTAATTTGAAACAAAAATACCATGTAAAATATTTTAGCTACGATACACAAAGTCAGTCAATGTTCGCGAAGCTGACCGATAACATCAGGTATACGACGCGGTTGGAATGTCAACGACCTGGGTGAATGGAGATTGAAAGTTTATCTGTGGAATGTGAAGTTTCCTAAGAAACCAGATGACGATTTAAAAGGCGATGTTGACAGAATTCTTGTATCGACCGACTGTGATAACGGGACTAGCTCATTGTTCGAGCATTCGGCATGACATTTTGCGTTAGTCACTTAGTGCCACTGTCGCTGAGGGGACTGGCCGACGAGCCGGAATGATTTGACCTGCTTCGCCACTTGCAACGGGCGCTAGTGTAGAGGTCAGCAATTTTTGTCTGTTCTGTTGAACATGACCTGTTATAGGATCTAATAGAAGACTCACTTCGGTGATCCGACATAAACATGACGTGCCTTGATTCAAAACCAGTCATATATTTGTTGCCGTGGCATGGGGACAGTGTGCTGTTGATTGTTTTCAGCATCCGTGTTTAAATTGAAATAAACAGTGTGTTTTCTTGTTGATCAGCTCATAGTTATTAACACAGATTAAATAATTATAATAAAATATATTTTTAGGATATTAGATTTTTAAACCGTTCATCAAAACAATCTCGGTGTTTTTATGGTGATGGGGTGGTTGACTGTAGGTTATGTAACGGTTTAATGTAGTACTGTTTAATATTACTACACACTCGCTTTTATCGAATCAAAACAACATTTTGAGTTGGTACTGTTATCTAGACGGACTGCAACACAAAAGTAAGTGTTCTCCAAACAACTATATGGCATCCTATTAACAAACCACACGAAGCGTACTGATTCAATTTTAACGACTGTGTTTGTTTAACAAATAATGTTTACTTCTTCTTGCAGGCTACACGCTAAATAGACCTATTGAAACCCAACGTGACCGCGAACATGCAAGCCAACAACGCAATCATCAGAAACAGGAATTCACGACAATGGGATTTCCGAAATAAATGCGAACTAATGTACAAGTATTGATCTTCTATCAGGTCCCAAGAGCGTCGGTAAGCCTCTGTGATGCAACAACGCTTCTGTATGTAGATGTCTTCAGCATTTAATGTAGTCTAAGAGTTAATATATATTTTATGGATATACAACTTCTTCTTGCTATTTATTCATTGATGAAAATGGCTGATGAGATTGTACCATAAACAGTGCATTGCCCTTTCGGTCTCCCTGAAACGAACATAATTGATTTTCCTTCCGAGGTCTGCAGTTGAATCATCTGTTCCGAAAAGTTGGCAAGACAGACAACATAGAATTGCAATTTAACGTTAGAATCCGCATCAATATGTACATACGACATGGAACAGTATGTTTGTATTGATGCCATTTATCTCTGCATAGGACAGTCACGTGGTCAAGGTCATGTGTACTGTAAATATCAATGACGTTTTACATTAAGTATGTGTTATTCAGTTCTCGTGAACTTGGGATGCTGATTCTAAGGTCCTAGTCCAAATACACTCCATTAATTACAGGTTCATTTAAAAATCGAATTCCGGTTGCATAGTCCATATATCAAACGGCTCAGATTGAGAGTGTTGACCCGTACGGATGCATTGCATGAGGGTTTTACACACTTGCATAGGTGGCATTTGTTTATTTACCTACCTATAGCTATTCTTTATATACATATAATATTTTTGCAATATGTCCCACTTGTCATTTACAATCATATATTAAAACTAAGCATGGAACATCATTAGCTACGTAAAGTGTACACTATCTAACTACAGTATTCTAAATATACAATGTTAGCGGTAATCTTATTGAATTCATACTTATTTAGAAGTATAATAACGCGCCCCATATAATCTGTTCGTTTCCAACTGCGTTCATACTTACGTATGTGCTGTCAAAATGAAGGCCAATCCCTATATTTACATTAACAAAATGTGTAAATGCTACATTTGATGAAAAAAACGTCGATGCGGTTTGCTAAGATGGTAACTAGGGTAGCCGTGGTTGCTAGGCTGATATAGTCCCAGGTAATCTACAGCGATATATGAGTACATTTAGAAACTACACAGTGAACAACACCATGTTTCTTCATTTCATAGCTTTTAAATTTAAAATTTAGCAATGAGAGTAGCCCCTTCGAATATTTTCATTCATTTATAACGGTCATTATGTACGCGCTTTGACAAACTGGTAGTGACGCGGTCGAGTGTTCCTGAACGAAGTCGCCATTGTTTGTGCAAGATGAAATAAAAAGTGTGCACGCATCCCTTTCTTGTATAATCATACGAAATGGATACCGAATATGCTACATGCATCTAGCTGTTGAAGGAACCAAGCAATGGATGTCATCGGCCTGTTTTCTCGTTGAATCGTGAACGGCGCCATGTTTAGAACCAGTATCAATCCGCCGAGACTTTAGTCACTGCGTATACGCTAATTTATCCGAGTTTGCTTAGCTAAAGATGTGAGAGATTTAAATATATTAAAATAGCCGCTGCATAAAGAACCACTTAATTTTTGCATGTCACGATAGTTAATGAAATAACGTTTACAGAATAGATGGCCTTTAAGGGTCCCCGTTCCACTGCCAAAAATGAAACTTTATCTCAAAAATCGTTTCTACTGGCTAGATGATAACTTTGATAGAACACATATGAAAAGAAGTCAAGTATTGTTAAAGTTTTATGGAACAAACAAAAAATTAATGACGATGAAATCCGAAATTTCAATATTCTGAAAGTAAAAATGAAACGGGTCCAGATCGGGATTCGAACGCTGAACTTCCTACCTCAGTACAGGCACTCTAGCCTACTGAACGTCTTGATCAGTTAATCGGAGGTAGTGCTGTGGCCTGGCACTTCTATATCTGAAACAAAATGACAAATGTACATGACTGTCCAGTACATGATTGTTCATACATATTAAACAACGGTGTCTATGAAGTTTTAATATCATCATCATCATCATCATCATCTGACATGATCTGACAGGTGTTTCAAATTTTGTGTTTCAAATTTTGTTTTAAAATATGCTCAGATTCTGATTTTGTCAGGTTTGTATCCTTTTTAAGCTCTGACACTAACGTTGTGTGTTGACCCTAATGTATAATTGAAACAAGAAACTAAACTTTATTTGTTTTTACAAAAATGATGAAACTAGTTTGACATAGGTTCGGTTTTCACTATTGTTATCTGTTTTACAAGCGTCCTATTACTGTCGACAAGGAAATGTCAGATTTAAAGAAATGGGAAGACATATTTTCTAAGAATTCTACACTAATGCCCGCCGCCGTGATAAATTACTATTCCGATATAAACTATTAATAACTCCTAAGAGTGAAAGATTCAGTGTCTGGAGTAGGTGTCTGCAGACTCTTAGGAGAGTAAGGATCAACTGAACTCATACATTAGGCTGATACGTCTTAAGACTAAGGAGATGGGGGTTTTTACACAATCTTATAGACACAAGCCATTTGTTTCTACCTTAAAACCAAATCGACATTTCAGTGATGTGATTTTTTTTCTTTCTGTTTCGTGTTTCTCTTCTGCTACTGTTACAGGCTTTGCGCATCAATATTAAAGACATATTGTGTTCTTGCAGGTTGACTCTTTGGTAGATTAATAAAGTCTGAAACATAAAAAAAATACCGAGAGTGTAATTTCAACCTACACCGTTTGACTAAATTTGTATACACACCGGATGACATTACAGGTCAGACTCGTAAATTTCCCCATTTTACAGCCAGAAGGTCTTAACAAAGTTGGAAAATGAGTTATTGAAAAAACAATTGAAGCGTTGAGGATACATTGGACAAGCTGCTTTAAAATATGTTTGGGAGCTTAGGCGTCAACGTTGACAAACAGGCAGAACATATTAACATTTTTCAAGATCGGCTCATTCATTTGGCAGATCCTATAACGTGTCGGTGATTTTTCGGAGGAGCCATATAGGCAAATGGCTTTACCGAGCGAATCCCAGCCAAAGCCGTTTTTGCCTTGTTCAGGATTGAATGAGGATTTTATAACGTTAGGGAATCGCTCTAAAAGATATAAATATACGCAATAAAGACAGATTTTAGGGTACATGGACAGTCATTTCCAAATACGCTCGTTATTTGGAGACAGTTTAAAGCAGTTCGCTCGCCCAGTTCAACCCCCAGGTTTGAGAAAGACAAAGAAAAGTAGTTATCTATTTATAGCCCTAAAGAGTCGCATACACGTACTCCAGAGCAGATGTGCAGGTTATTAGTCAATAATTCATTTGACAAAAAGACAGCTGATCCAACGTCATAACCCGTGCTAGATTTTTTTCTCATCCGGTCTATCTGGGACCTTCATGCGACAATTTGCGGAATTTTTATCCGGCGATCTATTAATCCGCGCATTATTGGCTCGAAATTGACAATGTGGATTATAAATATTATGTTTTGTCGTTATCTGTATTTGTTTTGATGTTTCTAGATCCCAGAGATTGTAGATAAAATATAATCTACGCTGTGCAATACGGTGTCTTCTTTGTAAGGACGGACTACATTTTTACGCGGAAACATTCAAAAGCTTTAGTAGTGTAGTGGCCATATGTATTTGAGGCCCCAGACGGGATACTTGTAGACTTTAGCGAAATTGGATTTTTGTTTTCGAAGTAAAATGTGCGAGAAAAAAATCAATAACATGTTACTGGGCGATATCGGGTTTTCTCCGTCGATGGCTAAGATTATGTAACATTATCCCAACCGATAATCTGTCTAGAAGAGGAATTAATAGGGGAAGTGTTAAGTGTTCGTCAGGAAATGTGTTTTGGTGACATTAATATTGCCGTAATTCTGCTTTCTGTTTATGGACCTCTCTCTACACCTGGCACTCGTTTTTCCTGTGACGATACACTTAAAGGTCAATATCAAAAATTGAATAGACTGACAGGTGGTAAACTCGGTAAAACAAATTATAAAGGAAATGACCAGGCTTAAAATTACTATTTTATTATTATTAGATTAAAAAATCTAATGGGTCAATTTCAATTAATATATCAGAACATCAGTGAATATTGCAAAATCCAATTGCTTCTTTGTTGCAATCATGCTCGATATTTTACATGGCTAAAATTTGTAGTGAACTTTCTAAATATTTTATAACACCAAAGTCAACCAATTAGCCGGCAAAAACAATGTATGGATAAATATTGATAGGTCAAGAAGGGAAATTAAGATAGACGTACGTATACAGCTCACAGGTCAGCTTGTATACCGTAATGTCATGGGTATTGCCCGCACACCTTAAAATATCGTGTTAGGAAATAAAGTCTGCAGATTACCCGCCCCTATAGAGCCCCTGTATAACCCCTGTAGAGCCCCTGTAGAACCCCTGTAGAGCCCCTGTAGAGCCCCTGTAGATTGTCCACCCCTGTATATTGCCCGTGGGTTTATCTGCTGCTTAAAAACTATTACATTCATTGAGTGCCAGGTTCACTTCCAACGTGAGGTATCTGAAGCTCTCACCTGTACTGATCTGAATACGTAACAATGTTAGAAATCGATACTTTCGATTTAGATGTAAGTGTGAGTTGATTTATATTACAAATTCTTGAAATACCGTGGATGTTAATAGCTGATTTATCAATATGTCTCGAAGACATGGACTCTAATTAGTATTGTTTACAATTGTTCTACATGATTCTTGCCTTAATTTTCCATAATTTGCGTCGTTTTCGTGTCCCCTTTCATTTCGTAGCATCAACATTTTAGCACTACTGTAGCGTTGTACTCAAACAACACATGTATCCCCGGTGTCGTAAATGTCGTATTTCTGGTGTTTTATTGAACATTTTATAACGAAAAAAGGAAAACATTTGTATGTGTATTATGTTGTTAAATTTGTTATTCTTTTAAACGAAATATAAAATATCCTATCAATAGGAATTACAAAGCTTTCAATAGTTAGGCTTACTTATTAAAGTAGAATTTCCGAAAGTACATAGCAATTGTAAAAAATGTCATATGTCAACTGTACTTTTTGTTTCAGACAATGTTATTTTCATGTTATTCAACACAAGCACTTAGAATGCCCCCCTGACAAAACAGATCAGATATATGGCATTTGTGTTAAAAGTCAGCTAATAAAAGAGATAAGATATTTTTCGGCAGACAAGCGACATTATTGTCAGTCAGAATGGACGCATTTTATAACGAATTCTAGCTTCCAGCCCCTTTTGAGTATCCCCCTGATATTAATGACTTGCTGGGTTTTGGTGTAACAGCCTTGTATGATTTGTTCAAAAGGAATATTTTCCAAACTAATGAAATCAAATCAAAAATGATTTCATTTTGAATGGACTTGTTATACAATTGAAACAAAACAGCATTTATGTTTCCTGAGGTTTGCAATTAATACATTTCAGTTTTGGAACTTTGCTCAACCTAACCGTTTGGAAAGCCAATAATAAAACCCTGGGGATGTGTGTATCTCATTGATAACAGGATGTATTATGCTGAACGACTCCTAGCAGGTTTATCCAATGATTCGGAAGTGAGGAAACATATAGTTATGATGTGAGAAGGTGAAATATTTTTAAATTGTGAATACATATCAAATTACATATCAAATATTAGTTGATCTTACCTAGAATGTTTAAAGACAAACATGTAATTAAATACATTTTTATTAAGTTTTGTCTTTTTTTTTTTTTTAAAACCCATTATAAGTAAAGCAACTCTTCTGGTCAGTTAAATATCTGATGAATACAACTATCCCGCTCCTTATACGACAGGGCTTGGTTCTTTAAATAAAACATCGGGGCCTGTATTCATGAAACCATTCTCATTCCCAAAGTAAGATTTTGTGCCCAAGCCCGATATCTTTTTCCAGTGATAAATTTATGAAAAAGTACCATGTTTGTCAATGATATGGAAGAATTTGGGAGAGTCTTAGGGCTGAATACCATTTTTGATGTTTAAACTTGATTTTGAACGTGTAACATGAGTTTAAGCTAGCGGCAACAAAGATGCTTTGAGCACAGAATCCATGCTTGAGCACAAAAACGGTTTCATGAATACGGGCCCGGATCGTATTGCCTTCATTGCGCATAGTTAACATGTAGCAGTAATCTTATTTTAGCGTTTTTCAAGCTAAATGATGATTTAGCTAATTGAAGTTTGTTTATATTTGCTTCTGTTGAATATGTTGTGGGTGTGTCAATTCATTGATGCGCTTAATGTTTATCATTCCAATATACGCAGAAAGTTGGGTGCGTTTAAATTAAGCACGTTTACAGTACATAATTACGAACAAATTAATACTACAGTAAGTAGACAAAACGTGAAGAATGAACAAATCGTTCATTAAGAAAATTCACATAACTGTGAGCTAATTATTTAACTACACATTTATTTAGGACATTTTTCAACACAACAGTAGTTACATAGAAAATGTACACGATTTGTATTCATAACAGAACAGTGTAAGTTTGGCTAGACCAGAGACCGCATAGGACTTGTGGAAATAGCAACTCGCCTG
The DNA here is from genome assembly GCA_032359455.1 of Chlamys rubida. NCBI lineage: Eukaryota > Metazoa > Mollusca > Bivalvia > Pectinida > Pectinidae > Chlamys > Chlamys rubida. Next base: position 15,141 of record JAUMHH010010347.1, read on the forward strand.
GGGATCATTTCACTGGTCAGACTATTGATCGTGTAGCTAGATTTTTATGGTTTCTCTTCCACTGCGAATAACATCACAAACATAATAACTATAACGAAAATTGTGTCAAGATGTCGTTCAAGTCTTCAATTGATTTCGGAAAATGTGAACCTGAATCAATTAATACTCTGGATGAATTGCCGACCTTGTAAGACTTCACTGTCCAACAAGAGGCCTTTGTTAGATTGTCAGACTCCGGCCAAGGCTGGTTACTGTCTTGTTTGATCGCCAGACTCCGGCCACGACTGACCACTGCCCAGTGTTAGAACACTAGTGAAGGCTGCTATTGACTGAGGAGCGTCTCATAACTTCATTATATGGTTGTCTCCCAATAGTTCCACAAATGGTTGTCTGGAGTTTACAGTGAGCATATCTGCTTAACCGTGTTCATTTACTACGTCTTTTCCATGTTTTTCAAAATGGGTATATTATATATTTGTTATCGTGTTATGAGGAAAACATTTATATTTTTTACGAGTATGCATCTTATTCCCATAACAAGATTAGGCAACAGAAATTTAAACTTTTTTCTATAATTTTTTAATTTTTTTTTTCAAGTCTTTTTCCACAATTACAAAACATTTAACATGACATATACATATACACGCACTCACACACACACAACTAAAAACTACTCATGCTTCAGCATAACACACTTCACTCAAGATCATCAGAGCATTTATCATCTTCATCATCATCATCATCATCACGTCATAATGACACTCATCATCATAATCATCATAAAAAGCAATCTTCGTGATGTTACCAAAACTCAATAATCAGTGAAAATTATAAGTGGGTGATGGATTTATATGAACTGTACGTATGTTCAATTAACAGATGGTGAGTATTGCATATATTGAAAATCTGAATGGATAGTCAACCCGTCCAGTCAATAGCAATAAACTTAATACACTGTATCAGGGGAGCTAGCCGTTATACATCCATCTCAGATTTTTTATACGAAAGCATGTGATCTCAAAGAAAGGTGTAGGTCGTTTTGCCAAACAATTTCGTAGGCAACGAGAATATACTACTGACTGAGTGTTGTCCTGGAGCATCTTATCTAAGTTGTTATATAAATGATTTTCTATTTCTTTGCAAGCAATTCGTCTGCTATTAATCGTTAAACCATGTCGTTCCCCATCACAACTCAAATAAAGGTTAATCTAAGCTCCGACGACTTCTTTTCTTTAAGGTGCCGGCCCCACTTGTATAAAACATCTCAACTCTTGAGATTTCCTCAAATCTAAGATTTCCCATAGACTATACATTGCTTGCGATTTTCCTCAATTTTGAGATGTTTTATACAAGTGGCCCCTGGTCATACATTTTAGCGGTAAATTTAGCCTGTAGGGTTTCCTTTGTTCAGAAACCAATTACGGTAATAATACTCAAGAAATTGAAATCACTATTGTGATATATGATAAAACCTTGCATGTGAAAATTAACCATCATGTTTTGGTTTGTTCTTTATCCCTTCATATCAATTATAGAGCAGTATACAGACAATGTACAATGGTTTCAAGCCAAGCTTCTTGAAGAGGACCCCCAAATGAGCACAATCCAACAATGTTGAGTACTAAAGGTGCAACCACGTTAAGTTTCATAATGTACAGGTCCGTATATTGAAGCAATCTTTGAAAAATATGGGGCTATAGTTGAAATTTCTAGTGCTTTCTTACTGGTTGTCCCAGTGAAATTGCTTTCTTTTCAAATATCGTTAGTGGAGTAGGGGATGAATGCTAAGACCCTATCATCAAGCGATGTATTCTTTACACGAGACAACAAAATGGTCTTCGTAAATAAGACACCATTTTTGTTTTAAAAAATATGATAAATTTTGCAAAATCCATCGGTAAGAAGTTGCGAAATAATGACAACATTTTCTTTGATCAATGTAAACAATGGACGACTATCTTATTTGTACTAATCCTGCGTACAATCTTAACGCACATATCATGAAATTAAAATGCTATGTTACTATGCTAAAGAATACGAATCTTCTAAACGCCCCCAACAGCAAAAATGACGTCACTTCCGATACGGTTGCACGTCACAATGTCAATATGGATCCCCTTAATGGTGAATGTATGTACTGTCATATAGTTGTCCTTGTAGGGAAAATGAATATCTATAGACTCTTCATGTTCAAAAAGTCCTGATCATAGAATTAGATCTCATCATCTCAAAAGAATCATGCAGAACTATGGCCAAACTATTTTTAAATATCAGCAGTAAATTAGCGTATCCCAAAACCACTTTCCGTTATAGAGAAAATAGCACGCGACTTAGTTTTACAAGCAAATCCGTCTATTAGAAAGTCGGGTGAGGTGTGACAATTGTCAAGGCATATACACAAACATGTGAAAACAGCGTAGGACAATCATGTATCAGACATGAAAATTGCAATACGTAATTTGACACTATTAATAGAAACGCACATGTAGAATACAAACATTTAAATCAATTTTACTCCCACCTAGACCGAAATGTTAAAGTCTGATTACGTTAAGGTGTCGCGAAAAAAAACATTCTGGAGTGCTATCTGAACAATTTGCAAAGATAGCTGTGTATTTCGGTCTGGTTGTGATCAATTTGAATGTCTATAGATACAAAAACATCAAGAGAAAACCACAGTGTCGACAGAACAGTACTTCGAAGAAATCGTCGATAAAGCTAGGACACAGATAGGAACAAATGGGCTTTTTGGCAAAGGTTAGGGCTATAGAAAAATCTTAAAATAGTTCAAAAATACATGTACAATGTACACTGTACGACATAGACAATAACATCAAATGTTCTAGAAAGGAAAAATTCTGCAGCTGCATCAAAGACACCGACCTTATAATGATATATTATATTCAAGTGATGCCACGTTTTCAAAGCAAATACCGGGGTAATGATAAAGCAGCGACAACGTAATTTAATGAGTACAATCTTAAGCATCGACCTTGATATCACACAAGGTAACAGCAAATGTCCAAATGAGATCATACACCTAGCACATAATGTTTAGTTTTGAATATCAACAAATTGCAATTAACGTCAATGTACATTATAATCACAACACGTTTTACAAGGTACGTGCACATAACCGCACCTCAGATAGATATGATTAATCTACCAAAGGATACTTTAGATTAATGCTCAGACATGATCAGTAACTAAATGTCTTTTATTTCCATTTCGAGTTATGTTTGATCAATGAGTTTCAAGTATTTCTTAAAATCATTAAAGAAGAATAATATATCATTGATATATCTGAATATAAAAAAAAAATGCCAAAATCCTTCATGCGATTTAAAACAAAACGACGAGAAAAAGTGCAGTTTGTTCTTATTTTGAATATCGATGATTTTTGAGGTATTCTTGTTGCTCTAAATGTTATTGTAGGATACAGAGTGTCCTTCTTTTGTTATATAAACGTAGCAGTATATTCATTAATCATCATCGCAAAAACTCTGGTCAGCCATTGTCCAGGGTATCTTTAAAATTCGCGTCGTCTTTGTTTTTGAGAAAAATGGCGATATATCTAATCTTATAGAAGCTAAGTTCATCAGTAAGCAATTTCTGTGTTAAGAAATAGTTAATTTTAAATTACATTAAAAATAAGAAAAGTTAATGTGAATACATGTACACAAACAAATATTCTCAGCTTCCCTTTGATGCCTTTTGTTGTAGAAGTTGGGGAAAGGTGCTCAAATCCTCCATGAAATTGTGTATAATATCGACCCTAGATATGAAGTGAGGAATATATCTGATTGGTATCTCTAACTTTATCCATATCACATCATTGCTCTGACGTCGCCGACGTCGATGTACTAAAGTTTCACGCGCGCACGCTACGTTGATGACATATATATCATGTGGATGATGAAGTGGGGTTACTCTGATATATTGTCACGTTCTCTCCTCTCGTGTCCGTCGCCAAGTTACAACATTTGTGAGGACTTCACTCAGCAGTTCATTACATCAACACGGACTGGTCATACAAACACATATCTAACCCAGCATGGGGGCCTACAACGTCTGTTAAAGACGCAATGACGCCTTGTGTACGGAGACGCAATTAAAGTATCCAAAGGGTTCATACTGGAAACAGCACTAACCATGTTAATCTCGTGATAATCATTACTTGGATTGTCACGTTATGAACTGATATGTTAAACGGAATAGTCGTTGGAGAATTAGAGATAAAAATAATCATAATAATGGTAGCGTGTATACTGCATGCCGGGACATTTTCGTGGCAGTTACATTTTCGCTTTTTTTGCCCACCGCAATAAGGGCAAATTCATCATGACAGCACATTTTATTACGCAGTTTACCCCACATAGTAATAACATATATGAAGGGCGAAATTTACACTGGGTGAATATAGAATTTACCAGTGAAAGCGAATATCTGCCTGGGCGATAGTTTACAGATGTATATTATTTTTTTTATTTTTTTTTGCTTAATTTAATTAATTTTAATTCTTATGAAATCCAGTAAATACAAATTGGAAAACAACTGTGGAAAAAATCTAAAATTTAACAAGAACAGTAAAGATACCAAAATAAGATTTACATCATGCACACTAAAACAAATTATGCCGGAATAGTAATGCATTCAAAACATGCTGATTCCTGTAATAATCACTAGAAATATTAGATATTTTATGGGTGGTCGGGTGATGTAGTGGATAGCGCACATTCCTTTCACCAAGGCGGCCGGGGTTTGCTTCCCCGATCGGACATGAAAAGGTATGGGGTCACGTGCCCGACCGCGTGGGGTTTCTCCGGGTACTCCAGTTTCCTCTCACAAAAAGACCCCCTGCGCGCTAACAGCCGGGCCAACAAGAGTGATTAATATAAGTTGAAATAACTTGTTTCATAATTGTTTCAAAAGAAATAAAGTTTTTAATCAAATATGAAATAAATAAAGTATGTCGAAAACGAAACAAGATCAACAAATTACTGCAGCATACTGTATAATGGGTTGGTTATTTACGCGGGCTTATTTTTTCGCGTTTTTGACCAAAATGAGAAAATCGAATTTACACGGATTATAATTTCGCGATCTGAACATGTGACGGAACTAACTTGTTGTGGTATTTTAGCACAGAGGCGGGACACGCGGTATATAAAGCGTCAAATAGTCAAATGAATACTCTTTATAACAGCATACTGAGCAACAATAGATCACTGAATTGTGCTCAGCAAACTATCAAAAAAAATATAAAATGTGTGATATAATCGATTTCAACTCCTGGTGTAAATGAATCGTTACAACCACAAACTCGCTTTGTTTTGATGACAAGTACAAGTACGGTAATAAAGTATATCATTTCAGCTCATTTTTACGCTTGCCATATAAAAAAAACCTTGCATGCAATTAATGGGAAACATTGACCCATTTTTGACGCTTTGCGTCCTGTAAACCGTTCCTGTAATTATACACGATCCCTAGAGATGGGTTTAACTAAACGTTTATCACGTATACTTGTGATCTGTGATCATTTCATTTACTCCCACGAAAAAAATGGATTGTATCATTTTCCCGTTAAATGTGTTAAGGGACACTTCCAGCAATGAATAGATGATAAATGCTGCGTGGTTGAAACAGTATCAATTTAGATGTCTAAATGTGAGACAAGGCCTGTCAGTGTACCCATCTATAAAAACAATCATATCATTATGACCTTTTATTACTAAAGCATGAATGGTATCAAATCTAACTATGATTCATAATTACAGGCGTATCACTCAACCCCTCACGTTTATGGGCAACGACTGCAAAAACATCTTATTAACGCCCATGTTTTATAAGTTTTGTAAATTTTTACCTTTTATTTTTTCCTTTTTTTTTCTTTTCTTTTCCTCCTTTTCTATTCTTTTTTTTCTTCCTTCCTTCCTATCACATCTGTTTAATATCATCTCTCTTGAACCAATGTAAGAGGCGGTTTGAATATTATATATTATCTTCTTTCTCTTTTTTTTCGAAGGTGAATGTAAATTCCTAATTTTAATTCTGTTCCCACGATCGTTGTAAACGATACTTTGAAGATTCGATACTCAGCAACATTTAAAGAGGTTATCACACAGACGTTTTTATTTATTCTCTCATTGGGCAAAGATATCAACGCTTCCGGTCAGGAACAGATATGTCTGTCTTACCTTAGGATTACGACGGATTGGGTTGGGGAGGATTTTTCTGTTGTAGAAATTACATTACATAACATTAACAAAGCTATGACGTCACGTCAACAATATCAAATAACGGAAATAAACTCCGATTTGCTAGAAAACATGAAAACAACGTTTGCATTTAGGACATTTCCATATATTTTTGAGGTGAGGAAAATGATAATTTCCCATTTTAGACGTAAGATAGAAAACATTTTCATCTTGACTTATAAATGTCTAGGTAAAGCTTCAGGCTGGACATTTAAGAACCTTGCCCATTTGCTTGAGATTTTGATGTCTTACGTCAACGTTGGAGATAGGATTTAATCATATTTAATAAAGAAACAATGACTCTAAGATGTTTACAAAAGCAGTAAACATATTCATAATGTATCTATGTTAGGGAAATATGGTCATGTTAAACCCTGACCAATACAATCAATAGCGAGAAAACTGCCCTCACATTTGGTAATAACTATTACAGGTTTCAGCCAATCTATCGTTGATCGATCTCTCCTTCTGACACTCTAGTTTACACATTGACAGATTCAGCTGACCCATCACATACTCTATTGGCTATGTCGTCGATAAACGCTTATAGTTCACACTTAGACTGCAGCAACCCCTATTTTCTGTACCACCTAAAATATTTAAACGGTTATAATAACGTCTAGTCAGTATCAGTTGAAGCCTGTAAGGGCTTACAGTAATTAAAGCTTAGACATGACACTTACAGATATAAATGAAAGTAAGTCTGGGCTTACAGTAGTTAAAGCTTAGGTATGACCCTTACAGATATAAATGAAAGTATGTAAGGGCTTACAGTAGTTGAAGCGTAGGCATGACACTTACAGATATAAATGAAAGGCTGTAAGGGCTTACAGTAGTTGAAGCGTAGGCATGACCCTTACAGATATAAATGAAAGTATGTAAGGGCTTACAGTAGTTATAGCTTAGACATGTCCCTTACAGATATAAATGAAAGTCTGTAAGGGCTTACAGTAGTTATAGCTTAGACATGGCCCTTACAGATATAAATGAAAGTCTGTTAGGGCTTACAGTAGTTATAGCTTAGACATGGCCCTTACAGATATAAATGAAAGTCTGTTAGGGCTTGCAGTAGGTATAGCTTAGACATGACCCTAACAGATATAAATGAACGTCTGTAAGGGCTAACAGTAGTTATAGCTTAGACATGGCCCTTACACATATAAATCAAAGTCTGTAAGCTATAATTATTGAAATTGTATTTCCCAGCTAAAATCTATAAAGTCATTATAGGAGTTGATACAGCCGCCGTCACAATACGTTCCAGGTAAACATGTAAAATTCAATATATGCTATGTAATGAGCAATAATTAAAATACAAGATGCTTTATGTGAGAAGCATGCTTCTTACGCAACAAACAGTCGTCTATGTTCCAAATAAAATAAGTAAATTTGATTTTGTGTGGTTTTCGGTTAATCGAAACAACACTTTTTATCGTTTAAGAAGTAAATATATTTGATGCACACTCTGGGCTGTAGCTAGCCCGTTTGACATTGAAATATTACCAAATGCACAACTCCAATTTATTGCTGTCAAACTCGACCACATCGCTAAGTGAAGACTGCCTGCGGCGAATGAGCCATGCATGTCCATGTTTAGCCTAAATCAATTTGTGTTAAACTAACAACAATATAGTGCTCTACTTTCACCATCTCTACAGTTACATATACGTGGTATTCCATCGCCTACCTCTGTTTAACAACATGGCTCGTCGAAGCTTGATGTATGTCGAATATCCGGTTAATCTTTTTTATCATTGTACTAATTACGACCTACCGCTTTATGAAATCAACAGACAATCTAATGAAGATTTCTTTTTTATGTATTTTGCAATCGACCGTCAAACAACTCATTTGAGAAAATATGTTTAAAGAATTACAAACGAATACATTTTGTTTAAAATATAGGGTATGTCGAGTAAAAAGAACTGAATGCGTGTGACCGTATAAACGTTCATATATGATGCAAAGATGTATATAAAATTATTTAACAAATGAATAGTAGTTTTGAGAAAAGAGCATTTACCTGACATTCAATTTTTGACAATGTTTTAACACAGACAAATGGCGGAGGTGATGTTCAGGATATACTTTGTAGTGTGCTCGCCTCTGCTAGCCACAGATTCCAAACAGAATACCAGTTATCTGAGTGCACAGGCATATAGTAGCGAAGCTCGATCGTATATCCTTCCTGATATATTATATTATTCGCGTATATGAAGTAGGACGAGAAATAGTGATAAAGAAAGTGCCGTCGCTGGGCCTCGAACCCGCAACCCTCGACTCTCCAGCCCGATGCTCTACCGCTGAGCTAAAGGGAAATTTCCTACAGCTTAAGCTTGTAAGGCAACCTAATTAATCCACATCTTTTACACTATTCCCCCCTTTTTTCAAACACCAACCCATGTTCTTAGACTCCCTGCCAAGGGTTCTCCTACCTTGAACAGGGAGGGCCAACGGCACCAGTTTGTAGTAGTAGGACGATAATTGGTGATAAAGATAGTACCGTCGCTGGGCCTCGAACCCGCGACCCTCGACTCTCCACCCCGATGCTCTACCGCTGAGCTAAAGAAATTCCCTATAGCTGACGCTTGTAAGGCACATATATGTAAAATATGAAATGCTTCAACCATGTATATATTATAAGTTTACACTGTTTCAAATCAGAAGAATTTCAACGAAGAACTGAAACTTTGTTTACAAGGAGACAATTCTAAAACCTTAAATACAATATGAATGAAATTCATGTTTCCATTTACGTATGTATAGCAACTATGGACTTTTGCTGAGGTGAGTTTATGGTTATACAAACCTGAAAAAGTTATATCGATCGAGTCATAGTCGAGGTCAATATCTCTTTCTCGGGTCCATATAACCACTTATTTACCGAAATAAAAGTAGTTAATTGTTAAATTATTTGACAAATGATGTTTCAATAATGAAACAAATTGGAAGGTATGAAAATTGTACGGAATAAAAGTACTTTATTTGAAAGAAAGCATCGTGAATTTTCAATTAAAATGACGATAACAAAAGTGAATATTAACCGGCTGTTTCTAAAAATAGTAACACCGAGTTAATATTACAAATCACCGACCTCCACGTGATTATGATCCAACCAATGAAGGTGTAGGAAAATGTGTCATCTAATATTTGTATCTCTGTATTTAAATTAAATTTGTAACGAATCCGTAGCAAGATTGTTTAGGTTATGTCTATCAATCATCATATTTCAATGTGGTATAAAGATATTTCTAATGTAAGCGTGATTGATTTATCTTATCAAGTTATGCTGTTTAAGGGAGGACAACATTTAGACAACCTATGACAAACTAGCTTTTGCTTGTTTTATAATGATTCTGCGTTATTAACGTCATATGGAGATGTTGTCCTCCAATAGGATTGCTTTGCCAACTAAGGGCGACTAAGAAGTGGCATCGCAATGGAATTTCAAAACACAGATTCCTTTGTATGACACTCTTCTTGGTCTCATAACTCAGACAGCAGGCTAACTAGGGGTGCTTTGGGCGACAGCAGCGAAGAAAAGGAATAGTTAAGGGAATTTATTTGATATGACACCAAGGGAGGGCATCAAACCACAGCATCTGTTCTGAAGGATGTTTGATATAAGTTGCTTGTTAAGATAGTGCTGTGGAATACAACAACCCGTCCTCGTATAACGTCTATAAAGATAACGGAGATACAGGATATCTTATGAAATAAATATGTAAGACCACACACGTGTTTTTCTAACGAATCAGAAAGCACGAGTTTATTGCGCGGACGAATATATAAGTCCGCGCAATAAAAGAGTGATTTCTGATTCGTTAGAAAAACACAAGTGTGTGGTCTTGCTTTTATCACATACGTATTTGGTAGAGATCGATGCAAAGATTTTATAAACTTTGATATTTTATGCAAATACCGGGAACTTTTCAGTTCGCCATGACAGGGGGATTACCATAAAAAGTAGTTCCGGCTAGTAGGTAAATACAACATTCCGTATTGCATGGTCAGAAAATTGCTTGTATTACATGTACTATAACATTCAACAGGTATGTGATAAATGAAAGTATCGAATTTAGTGAGAAGTAACTCGTTGTAATTTTGTATACAACGGGAGCAATACATTGCTGTGTACATAATGCTTATGACACGAGGCGTACATGTGCATGTATATAAAAGCACCGGCTTAGATTGCATTCCAGCTCGCTTTTTA
>JAUMHH010010348.1:0-11135 GCA_032359455.1 Chlamys rubida
TGTAGACCATAATGGACTCATCCAGATCAATGCATGGTAGAGTCTACTAAAGTTACCTAGGGGTGAAAGGGTTAAAACTTAGTAATAGATACAGTAAATCAAAAACGAATTACACTACATCATACAGCTGTTTCGTCCTTCTAGGATTCATCGGTGATGCTAGGTGCCATACATTTGAAAATCCAAATTTTCTAATCTACTGTTGAAACTGAGTGGTAGTTGTTTAAATTCCCTTAATTATTAATTCAAAAACAAAAGAGTATTGGTTGATTTTGAATTAAAGAATTTTTAAAGTGTGTAAATAAAGAACAATACCACTGCTCAAAAGAGCAAAATGTGGCCATCATGGTAACAGCAAACATCGGGCACTACAGAATCCGCCAGAAGAGTCCACCGCTTTGTTAAGTACGTGTATATACACTATTAAATCTCATTCCTGATGTAGAATTGTGCATGTTTATCATGGAGTAGAAGTAATAAATTTTACGACACTCGTTTCTTTTATTAAATATCTTTAACAAAGTAAGATCACGCTTATATCACGCTTAATAAAAAACAGTTATATATAAATGTCATAGTTTGCAGTTTACACAACCATGAATTACATACGTTAGAGGTTTGTTAATTCAACCGCGGCTGACTATCAAGTGCTTTACGACAAAGATTGGCATCTTCAGCTGTTTTACCATTGAGGCACTTCAGCTTGGAACGAATGTGGCTGGTGTATTGAGGCGAAACTGAACGAAGTTTGCTGGAGTATCTAGTGAGAATGAAGCAGACTGAAGTATCTAGTGAGAATGAAGATGGCTCAATTATTGGGGCTCGCATCCACTTAGCATGCTTATAGAAGGAATGATACATAAGCTAACACTTCATTATACACATTGTCGTAAAGTACTCGTAATTTATTATTACGTATTTGATTATTATATATGAATTTGGATATTTCAATGTGCCAATTGCAATATACACATATTAGGCCTTTACTTTTTACCTGTATTATGTTTTCAAAGTTTTTTTTCTATATTTCGTTGAAGGATATGATATTGAAAGTGTAGAAATATTCAAATTAGTTGATATTGTCTTCTTTCCATGTTCTATCATTAAATTAAACTAATATGGTTTTGCATTTGATGGTCTATTTTAATGTACGATGTATTTGCAGAGAGTAAACGATTTTATTTGCGTACCTTACAGTGCCAAAAGAAATATATTTGTATCTGTATGATTTTTTGTTTATTATTGTTTTTAATTTCGGAAAGTTATATTATTAAAACTTCTTCATTAAAATTAATAATAAAATATAGATATTATGAAAAACATTTTACTACGCGATTTTGAATTAGTTGATTATTATGCTTGACTATAAGAACGAACAAAAATGCATGTAGTAGTATAGAGATATAGAGTAATGAATTGAACGAAAGATATTGTAAATATGAAATGGAGATAAACGATGTATACATTGCCATCAATTCGATAAAAGCAAAATTATACAAACTATCGATGATTTTTTTTCCATTCTGGAAACCTTTCATTTACATTATTGAAACATATGTCTTAACCTTTAAACAACAACATAAAAGAGAGAAAAGAGATGTGATCAATCGGCAAGCACATTCGTAAGACTGTGTCCGGTTATTCCAATTCATACAGAAAATGTATAATTAGCGCGTAATTAGCATCCCTATTACACACGGTATGGAAGATTGACAAGGTGACATATTCACACATCATCATGGTATTAGTTTCCTGAAATAAGTATGCCAACATCATGCTAATTAGTTGACGTAATTAACCAATCATGACCTTCCTTGATTTTCTGTTCCAACACGTGCGCAGCACGAAAGAGGATACGGACAGCTTGATTTTGAAGCTATACAAAATGTATCATTCAATAAAAACTTTGATCATTGATATAAATATTAATATCTGATTATATCAAAGATTTCGAAAATAAATGATAATTTAAAACTGAATTCGAAACTAGTTCATGGTCAACCATATAACAGCACAGGTGTTAGGTTTGGTTAAATATATGTATTAATCGATCAGTTTATTGCTAAGTTTCGACACTTTGATTAGTCGTAATCCTGACCAATGAAACCTTGCGGCTTAAAGATTGTCACCCTTTGTTTTCGTACTCCGTACTTGGACGTAAAACCTGTTATGTTAGTACCATATTGGATGCCAACATTTCACTAGTTATTAGATTCACGACTATTTACAGTAGGTTAAGGAAGAGTCACCTCCAATTATCAATCAGTGAAACATCCTTTTATATTGATACATTACAATAGAGTCTGTGGAACATGAAAAGTCAATAAATAACAGGGCTTCCCGAATTGCTTTTTAAGTAGGGTATCAAGAACAGATGGATCCTCAGACTCAACTTTCTTTTATAAAAAGGACCCTGAATCGGGACAAATCTGTTTTAAGTTGTATATTGCTGTCTAAAAAAACATGCCGTCACCTAATAATCATTTTACAGGCATTTGGTGGATAGAGAGACCATACGCAATAAATACTGTAATGATATTTCATCAATTAAGATGTCTTAAAAAAGGTTGTAATTTGTGTGCATTTCAATTTCCAGGAAAGCAAAATTATTATTCTTCATCTATTATGACTCCTCTCTAATTGTTCATGTGTAAAACATCCAATAATATTATCTTAGTATTTAAAGAAGTATATAAGGATAACACGAGGTAACAAAATGGCCATCCAAATTAATTTTCGAATTTTTTTTTCGAACAAGGGAACCATGAAAATATTGACCCCCTAAGCTAAATTACCTTAAGCCAAGATATTTAAGCATAATATATGTAAACCATTCTCTTCATCAAACAATATGAATACGTTAGTAGTCTTGATAGTAATTTGAATGTCTCGGAAATATCTTACAATTTTATACTTCAACTGATTTTGAATCATGAATTTAAACAAATAAAAAGAAAACTAAATTTGAACAAAATTGATCAAATGAATATTACATGTTAATCAACGAATACAGAGCCAAACAAAGCCGAAAAATTAATAACTACGCACTGTTACATTAAATCGGATGCGGCATAACACGTCTTTTGTAAACTAGCGTTGTCGTGAACCGTTGTTAAATTATTTCATTTTCTTTTCATGAGACACATTCGATGAAGCTCGTTTCTTTTAAATGAAAATTAAGTTACTGGAGTTACATAAACAAAACAGAAGGATTAATTTACAAGGGAAACACCAGAACCTAAAATCTAAACTCAAAGACGACAATAGGAAATGAAGACGCATCAAAACAAAAGGAAAATGAAACAAAAACTATGAAATTAAGAAGGAGTCTTTAAAATTATTGGTTAATTGAACAAGACCTTATGTTTTTTGTTTATTGTTGAAATAATTTGACAATTATTAGAAAAAATATTACATAATTTATAATATTATTTATTTAATTATGTCAGATCGGTTGTTTATGTTCTAACAAATAGAAATAAATAATATTTCTATCATTTTTAACACATGTTCTTCGCGTCTCTTCTTGTTTAAAATGTTTATGTACTAAATGATATCGTATGCAATACTTGCTGGATATTTGGAAGATCTGCCTTAACTTGATCATTTTTTTCTCGTCCCTAAATGATGAAAACTTTAGAAAATAAAAACCGTTTAAGCACTATTGATCAATTTCTTATGGAAATGTCTGAATACAAAAGTAATTCATTGTCAGTTAAAGAGTATTTATTTATTTATATTTGATCACATATGAGTTAAATGGTACATGTGTAATTTATTGATAAATGTGTACGGCTATGTTTGTATTTTTATTAATGGTGTGATAATGGTTCTGTTATGATAAAGAAATATCGATAACGTGAACATGTTATGAAGCAAGTGAGCTATTATTATTTTATGTATATTCAACCACTTATAAAATCATAATTATGTTATTCATATAATATCATGTAATTACGTTGACATGGTGTAATTGTATAATGTGATGTCTGCATCACATATGCTCATTATTCTGATAATATTTTGTCGATAACCGGACTTTTTCTTTGGGTGGGGGGGTTAGGCTAGAAAATTAAAATAAAAAACATAAACATTCCCAAATAACAAGAAGCGTTAAGAAATAGGTTTTAAGTTATTCTATCCTCATTTTAACATAACCTAATCATTGTTACACGATGTTCACACATTTAAACAAAATCTAAATACATTTTGTTTAATGAAAAATGTTTTCTCTGGTTTTAAGTACATTGATTTGATCAATATTCACGAGATAGTACATGAAACGATTGATGCAAATTAAATTTAAAATATTTTTACATTTGCATATAAGGAGTATAATACTTTGTTTTGAGACTGATGGAACTAAATGTCTTTTAAATTGAAACACAAAAAGTAAGTTATCCCTTTCGATATGGTCGGTACCGTCATGTTAAATTAAAACGTGTCGTTGTCGATATAATTATATGGATAATAATGATCAATGCATATATTGATCTATGTTATAATGATCTCAACAACCCTACAATACATATAATAACAACTATAACAGTAATAATCATATCCTATATACAGCACATGTACAGCGAATGACCTCGGACACATACCAAGACAAACAGCGATACAGAACCTAATAAGCAACATTTAAGATTAACTAACAGTTCCATTTACTGAGTGATTGTGGGGAAAATATGGATAAATACAGTAACTCAAATAAAGACGTTAAAAATAAATACGGGACAATTGTTTTTATTTGCCATTCAGTTGATTACAAACAGTTAATGTCATCGTTTCTACTAACTACCGGTCAAAGGAGATTAAACCACTTCACGACGAAACTGAAACACACCAATGATTTTTTTAAAAATCTGTACATAAATCAATTCACAAAAAATAATCATACAAAACCATACTCATATATGTTGATCATTTTTGAGGGATATAATAATGAAATCTTAAAAAACAAACTTATTTTAAATTAAAAATAAACAATTACTTTTTAAGTCATCATTAACATCACAAAGGCAACAGAGTACATTGAAATGCATTTAAAAAATGGATTAAAAACCCTAACTTTATCTTTTCTTAATTTATTTTTAAGTGTTACGGAATGTCGTATAATGATCAATCTTTTGTTTTAATTTACAGTACAAACACATGCATTTGAAGGCATTCCTATTTACATATTCAACTTGTGAGATAACAACCCACCTTTTACATCATATTAACGCATAAATTAGAATTGTTTCAATATTTAAATCAGGACAATTGTCGTTTACATGCGTGCATTCGTCACCTATAAAACATGATCGATATTGGTAAGAGTACCTGCCACCTCTCGTAAGTGCTAAAGAATATTTATATCACAAAACTTAAAACAAGGAGAATTAATAACAGAGCGAGGACTTTGCTGACAACACCATTAAATTATATGCGGTTTAGGTCGGCGCTACCTACCTCACTGAAACAATCGCTGAGTTTAATAGCTGTAGAGTGGAAAAAAAGCTTGTGAGTGCCGTAAATCACCTTGGGCTGTGGCGGTGACATGTTTGACAGGATAACACTTATAAACCGTCCCACCGTCATACACCTCACACCTTACACGCCAACCCCCCGCGTAGATTCAACACTCATTTACATGCTAACGATAACTTTCCACAGAACATTTTCCCAAATTTGAATAAGTCATTTTTTTAAATTGTCAAAGAACTTACGAAAATAAACAATACGTGTACTAAGAGGCTGACAAATGGCGCCTTTCTCAGGTGAGTTATGCACGCGGTCGCGAGGCTGTGTGGTCTTCCTAGTGAGAAGTCTAGGCGGAGTGCATTGATATTTGCCCCAAATGAATACATTATGTCTACTTGATTGTATTTTCATACCTCTCTGAAAATTAACATGTATTCAAAATTTCCTCAATCATATCAAAACATCATTTTGATGATAAAAACGTAAGTGTCTGTCCTGTTACTTATTGCAGGTCTCGTGTGAGAGGACATTAATTTTAGTTCAAGTTGTTTCGCTAGTTTCACACGTTCGTGTTGTATATGTAAATAGAACAATCGGAATCATGAATATGCATTGATTCATTAATTTCTCATTAGTGTAGCTGTTAACTCATTTGCAAATTAAAAGATTTACGAACATTGAAATAACGCCGCTATAAAGACAATTTCATTGGTCTACACCTGAAACATCTACAAGTTTTTATTATAATTAATCGAAATATAAGTAAAAAATACTTATTTATTAATTGATGAAATATGTTTGAGTAAACCTTCCAAAATTGGGTTTTGATTCAATTAAGGGATGAAAACAAGATATTATCGAAGCATTGACAAAAGCCTTAGTCAAACAGAACTATGGCAAAATATTGACAAATTAAAGAAATGTTTTCATTTAATTATCTATATATATCAGTTCCAGATTTACTTTTAACAATGTACACCCTTAGTTATGAAATTTTACTTTATTTCTACTTCCCTTTCCCTACTTTTGTTCCTGCTTCTATTGTACAGTGTAGTTATATAGCTCAATATTTATCTGACAATGTTATAGTTCATATTGTATGTAGCTAAAGATGATAATTTGGGTGTCAGTATTATATTTCATGATATTCTGTTGCTTAAGATGATGACTTTGGGGTTCAGTATTATATTACACGTTATTCTGTAGCTACGGATGCTGACGCTAAGGGTATCAATTTTATAATACATGTTATTCTGTTGCTCAGATTGCTGACTCTTTGGGTTTCTATATAACATTACACGTTATTCTGTTGCTACGGATGCTGACTCTTTGGGTTACTATATAACATCACATGTTATTCTGTTGCTACGGATGCTGAAGCAAAGGGCTTCAATTTTATAATACATGGTATTCTGTTGCTAAGGATGCTGACTCTTTGGGTTTCTATATAGCATTACACGTTATTCTGTTGCTAAGGATGCTGACTCTTTGGGTTACTATATAACATCACATGTTATTCTGTTGCTAAGGATGCTGACTCCCTGGGTAACTATATAACATCTTATGTTATTCTGTTGCTAAGGATGCTGACTCTTTGGGATTCAACACTTTATTGCGTGTTATTCTATTCTGTTGCTAAGAGATACCGATTCTTTAGGTTTGAATATTATATAACATGAAATTCAGATGCAAAGGATGATGACTTATTTTGTATTGTGGTATGATGCCACATATAACGCATTGATAATACAAATAATGATTGATTTAGAAAATAGACGAACTTTAATTACTTCATGTACGTCATAAGAACCAGACATCTAGCTTCAAACATTCAAACAAGTTTTCGATGTTAGACGTAAAATTCTAAAAAAAAATCCTTTGGTCCACTCTATTCGTTTGATGTAATTGGGCTGACAGCGATATCACCTTTTGGCGCCGTACTCAACTTTTCTTCCGACTAATATTGTTGTAAAAGGTTTGAATGAACGTCTTGAACACATGAAAATAGTATAAACGCCTCATATGAACAGCAAACCTTAACGTTGCAACAATCATACAGTTTATGAACATCACTCTGAAATTGACCACAATGTGAAATTTATCTCTATCTCTTTATCTCGAAAATTAAAAGTACTTTTGGGCCTAGAATTGCACATTTTATTAAAATGGAAGTTACATCAAACCAACCGGAAGTTGATTATTTATATCAACACGCTGGTGTTAGCTATGAGTGTAAAGAATTCATTAAAAAGACTTTCCTCTATCCAATGTGCTTTTAATCTAAGCAAAAGTGTGTCTAAATGAGTGTATGACATATCTGGATTCACAATTAGTATGTATGGCCTGGACCTTATTGTTTTTGTCAAATTCGTTTGGAATAACATCAGTAAAATAGGCTAGAAATATGACTGTTGAGCATTTTAATAATATAGGGTATGCACTGAGTTTCTTATGACCGAGTTCAAACAAATGGTGAAAAATGCTATTTGATTAACTATTTGAAAGTATTTTTCAAAAATATAAAACAAGGCGACAATTTTAGAAATCATTTTTGCAGCCAATTACAAAATCTGGAATAACATTTTCCTTCTTTAAAATTTCAAAAAGCTTCAGATTTGAGAGACCGGTGAAAAGATCACAAACATGATTCAGAAGTTCATCAGAACAAATTTAAAAAATGGTGACCGATATGTTGTCTTAAGCTGAAGTGCTTTGACTTTACTGTGAATTTGTCATAAATACATAACTCTAACGTCTGCATCGTTTCCTCCTGATCTAATGGTAGATTGGTGCATTTATTTTGTATCATCTTTCTCGTTGTATTTGGTAGAACTTAAATTACAACAAAGAGCAGATTTCAAGTGTACCTTTTCACAAACAATGAGAATTTGTTAAGCAGCCTAACTGTTTTTTTTAGATACGGTGATATCTTCATTTCAAAAATTAAATAAATTATTTTAAGCATTCTGTTTGGGGGAAAATAAGTCATATAAATATAAATATATACCTTATAACATTAAATCTCACACTTTGTTTTTTTATAGGCATTGGCACTATTTATACTTATATCACTTTCTATGAAAACATATTGATGATTACGAGCATATCTTATTATGTCAACAATTTCGAGTTTAAGTGAATGACAATAAATTATAAGATCAAATGTTTGGTTTAAATATTTTAATATTGATAAAATATGTGTAATAGTTTTTAACGAAGTTTATTTTCCTTGCTACTCGTTGCATCAGGATTAACGTTTCCGAGTTTTTTCCCCAAAATTTTTGTTTACCTGAGTTTCATAATTATTTTCACCTATTTTTTATTTGGACAAGTCTTCCCTCACAATTTCGTGGTTCATATTATCCGATATTAATATACAATTTTAGGTCGATCTCAAGAATTATGTTATCCAACGAACAGCAATTATATAAAAGAAAAATGAATATGCAAGGGAACTCAGTCCAAAAACAGCAAAGGGAGAATACCGTGGTGTCATCAAATCCATCATTCAAACTAAAAATCAATAAAACTATGGCAAATTTGAACAAAAAGAAATATGAAAATGGAAACGCTCGCAAAAAAATACAAGGAGAATAAGATCAGGGTGTCCGCAAGGGTAAGCGTCAAAACAGAAAATGAATAAATAAGATAAATAAAGGAATCATTTGATGGTTGTCAAAGTTTTTTTTTATTCTTTTTAATTTAGGTAAAATGTATACTTGGATGGTTGTTTCAGGGATGGATCAGAGCGATTTGTTGTATTATGTAAATGTATCAGTGACGGTTTGAGTGATGGTCTGACATTAGAGGGATATGTTTAAATGGATGACGTTAGTTACTCAGCACTAAATCTACGGGTCATATGTCAAAATTCTCACCTCCCAGGTGATAAAGTCACAAACTCCAAATACAAAACACTCTTTAACCTCCTACAGTACACTTGAAATTAGGGCATATCATAGATACAGTGTCTTTGTATGTGTTAAACTTTTCATGTTTCAATGGATGGTAAAGTTCAGTCCCATTTGTAAGTCAATAAGACAAAGTATTTTTCTAAATATACGGGCCTCTTTTATAAATGCGATGGTCACTTGTTTAATGAATTTTTAAATGGGCTAAATGTAAGCAAAGATATAATAAACTTTGGTCGCATTTCGGCGTTTGAATAAATTGACATTAAAAGGTTTAGTAATTTGGTTAGGTTTGTTAGTGCTATAAGTTCAGCCTGCTACGTCCTATTGACAGCTTAAGTTACTTAAGGACATGCCAGATATTGTTGGTGGATGGAAACCGGAGTAACCGGAAAAAAACAAAGAGTTGTGTGAATGAATAAAGAAATGGAATTACTGTTAAATCAGAGATTTTCGTAGGGCCAAATTTTCGTGGTTTCTCGACAACACAACTTTTCTTGGGTACATTAATTCGTGAATTACGTGTACCTACTCAAACGGAGAATGACTTTATATCAAGTTCGTAATTATTTCATGGACATGTGAATTCGCGGATTAAGATTGAAATTAAAAATCATCCAGAATAATGTATGTTGGGATTGTAAATATTAAGGAACCTTGAAAATAGAAAATAGTTTCCCTTACCTATATTTCGATGCAGATAATATTGAATAAGAAACGGTGCAATATATCATTGTTTTATGTAAACCTTAGTTGAACTCAAGTTCGATAGAACTATGGCAAAATGTAAACACATTTAAGCAATATCTTTTTTTTAATTCTCTCAATATCTCAATTCCAGATTACCATTCAATAATGTAATCACTTTGTTAGGAAATTCACTTTAATCCTACTGCGCGTTCTTAACTTCTGTTTCTGCTTCTGTTGTACAGTGGATATTGTTGATCTTTTTATTTTAATATGATATTTTATGTTATTCTGTTGCTAACGAAGTTGGCCCTTTAGGTTTCAATGAAAGATGGACCTTAAAAATTTAGAAATTAATACAGTTTGCCAAAACCGAATTGCGCTGCATCATACATCTGTTTCTCCCTTCTTGGATTCATCTGTGATACTCTACGGCCAATAAGGCTGATATCCAAAACGGTATTAACCACTGTTGAAACAGAAGGGAAGGTATATAAAACACACAATTCATGTATTTATATCAAGCTTGTAATTACTTCGTGGAACCCCACGAAAATGAGTGATTTTACAGTATAATCATCCAGAATATGTATGTTGTGGTTGGAAATATTGAGGTACCTTGAGAGTAGGAAATAATGTTCTTTAAGCTATATTTCGATGCAGATAATATGGAATAAGAAACGGTGCGATATACGATACTTTTACGTCACAAAGTGAATTATTCTAGCTGGACATAATTCAGTACAGTTCCAAGGTATTCTCCTCAGGTCCCTGGTTGTTCTCCGGGTACTCCGGCTTTCCTCCACCACCAAAACCTGGCACGTCCTTAAATGACCATAGCTGTTAGTAGGACGTAAAACACAGACAAACAAAAAATTGTCATCGTACACCTTTCCTACAATATTTTTTTATTTAAGGATTAACTTGAATACATTTTTCATGTTATGGAGATATAACACAAAACAACGGAGTGTACTCTAAATAAATCGCGAACCGGTTTATGATGAGAGTACACTCCGGTTTTTTGTGTTATAGCTCCATAACATGAAAAATATATTCAAGTTAATCCTT
>JAUMHH010010359.1:0-11134 GCA_032359455.1 Chlamys rubida
GTAACAATCAATACCTGCTCACAAGAGAAGATAACTCTGCAATACGCAAAGACGGAATTGTAACCAGAACCTTTGTCCTCCTGTCCCTTCTTTCACCCTTTCCCTCGCTCCTACACTTTCTCCTTGCTGTTGTTAAGTAGTAGATTGTCTGTGTATATGTGCTGAACTTTTTGTCATCACGTGTTTATATCTTTAGTTACTGTGTGTTGTATTGTCGGGAGAGGGCCTAGTATGTCGTCACAACGTGTGCCCAATCCCTTTTGATTGTTTCCTATCAATACAATATGTTTGGATGAATCTGCTTACCTTGGTTTTGCTTCAACTTTGTCTTTAAAACGCGTTGTTTTATTCGCTTCTGGCGTTATTTTCACTCCATATCTGAAAAAAATAATTGTAAAGATTAAGTTGACAAAGAATGATACAACACAAGTCTGCGCCTAAACCTATTGACAGCATTCACTGTGTACAGTTCGAACTGACGTTTTAGTATATCTAAGCTATATATGTTTTTTATCTGTGGACATAACGTTGACACAAAAACCTACTTTTTAATGACTTGGGTACCGTTATCAGGAAATGTAATAGATATTTGTATATCTCTATAGACTGTGTGTGTCGGCGATAAGGTTATAATGTACACGTGTGTATAAGATACTATCTTGTTGGAGTCGGGTTGGCAGTTATATACGACCTTAGCTGATGTCAGGGACGCTTAATGTGTTGACGTCGTCACTCTTTCAATATAATCATTTTTCAATGAAATGGCATTTCCATATACTATGTCTACTGAGACATGAATTTATCTGAATATTGGAAGTTTAAGTGCTACGAAGTTCGGTATTCCCAGATTAATATAGAAAAGCATATTTACACTTTAAATCACAAACTATATATATATATATAAATATATCGGATTTCGGCTTCAGATCTACCTGATATTTTGATATCAATTATTTCCGCGTTCAGTCGTTAGTTTCACATGGGCAAATAGCCAAGAGATATTGCAAAAATAACGACATTTGTGACGCGAACACATTAGCATGCCTACTATAGAATCTCTCCAGACATATACATTATGGTGAGTGTTCGTATGAGGCACGTTGCCTTGCTTAATCACACACGAATACATCAGTAACATAAAAATGAAGATATATTGCAATAAAAAGCAAGAAACACAATAAACGGACATGGATATCTCTTTACATGTATGATAAAATAATATCCTTGGAAAGGTTACAAACAATCTGTGTTTGGGGAAATCAATTAACATCGTATATTCAATTTCACGAATACATGTTTTATGAAAGAAAGAAAACGACTTATTTGAAATGAACCCTATTACTGTAAATATTCTGTGTATTTTAGTGAGCTTCCGAGTACAGTTAATCAATATACAATTCAAATAGACATTCTATCGTCTGACACATCACTTGTCTACAAGGACAATTCTTCGAGAAAACTAAGTTACTGTTGTAATTTATGTTAACCTATTACTGTAGATATTATGCATATTTTAGCGAATTTACCAGCACGGTATATCAATATAACTCAAATTTAAAAATATCATTTTGACGCAATATGAAACAACAGTAACTTATTTTTCGCGAATAAATGTCCTTGTAGACAATTCATTATATCAGCCTCGCAAAAAAAGTCAGAAAAAAACGAACATTGAGCGATTTGTAGTATTTCAGTTTATCAAAAGTCAATCCCCACGATACTGTATATTTGGTAATTGTCGCGGGGTATTTTATTTCGCTATATTTGCAGTCATCAAAGATAGTGCGAAATTGAATACCAAACGAATATCAATACCATGAGTTTACCCTTACTGCAAAACACTCGTAAAATAAATCACATCACTCAAACACAAAATAACCTTTTTGAGCGTAATATTCTTACATGGCAATGTTGCGCGAAGTTTAATCACCGCGAACTTGTTCTGATCGGGGCAACCGCGAAATTAAACAACTATACAATATATACCTCGCGAATAAGAGTGTTGGATATGTACCCCGTTCTGGACTCATCGATCGAAGTGTCCATCCACTATCATATTCGATATTGATCTCATTTGGCTAGCTGAATTGAAAGCGTAATCGATATACGCAAAGGTAAATAAAACCATCGCCAGAGAGAAATAAGTATACTAGATAATTAAAATGATGTATAATTGGTGTTAGTACAAATATTAGCCTAGATTCACGTGTGTAAGATTGTAAGAATTCATATCTTGATGGTGAGCATTATCATTTCATCACAGTTTATATTGATTTTTATATTCTAATACATGAAGAAATTAATGTTGTGATAGATTTTAAGAATGTGATCGGCAAAGCATCAGTCTATTCAAATAAGAAGTGTACATAGATAAAAGATTCCAGATATTGCAAAGAGTGCAGCAAGTTGTTTTGAGTCACCTGTGAGTCATCAAGTAGAAAACAAAAAACCAAGTCCCAAATTCTTCAGAGGTTCCCATATAGCTCAACTCTTACAATCTTTCAGCGGGAAACAGCAAGTACATATTTTTTTTAATTGCTTGGTTAATAAAACGTATGAATCATGAAGGTGAAGAACATTACATTTAGAAGAAACACCGATATATCTATACATATAGTACATGGGGCAAGGAAGTAATTTATACAGTGTTGTCAATATGATGTTGCACACATGTTTACGAGATGATTTTGCAAACACTAAAGTGAAGTCTGTATGACAAATGTGCCCCTCCCACTTTCAGGATTTCGGAGTTTTCACTGTGGTTCATGATTCGGCGACGTCAAAGAAACCATATCCCTGACCTTAGTTGTCGAGAGGTTGTTATAACCAGCATAAATACACAAACAAACAAACAAATAAATAAACAAATAAATAAACATAGAATGATCAACGCTTTGGTTGTTCTAGCTGATTTTCAACAAAATTTCACTATTTGAAAGATATACAAGTTATTGTTTCTATATCAAAGTTCTCGACTTTCAATCACTATTGTGCCACTAGTGAAATGAAATTACGATGTGTGCCCTATTGTGAACAAAATAGTTCTGCAATTAATGTGGGCCCATGGTAACAAACTTGTTTGTTTTTTAAGTTAATTGAGCAACGTTCAAAGTGAACAATGTTTATGTAGACGGTGTGAACAAATGAAAGGTAACCTATGCTTAATTTCAAATATATATATACTCAACAGGTTCACTTACATTAAATAATTATTTATATTTGTTAACACTTATATCGTTTTGACTTGGGATATTTTAACTTCGTAACTTTCTTGAAACACGTAATTTATAGGTACAGAATTTTTGTCTTTGAAATAATAATAATTTCAAAACGCTACGGTCCGAACAGTTGATAAACAAGATAACTCAATTCCAACATGTCCCAGTATCCATTAATTTTTGCGACGTCAATTCGACTTTCTTTTTGTTGGTAATATATGGACTAATACATTGCTGTGACATTTTAAGATAAACATGGGTGATATATGCTTATATGATATATGAAAAAAGATATCCAATTATGGGAAGCAGTGATTAATATCCAAGCAATATGGGAAATGGATCACTCTGTCTCCCTGGTGTAAAAGGTTTAATTCAGTATGGTCCGAACAGAATGCTGTCGCGTTAAAATATAATTACAAAAAACCAAAGATGTAATATGAATTTGTATTTGCATTCGAATCAAATTGTAATCTGATGTATTCTTCCATGCAACTGCTTTGCATTAGAAGTAGGATATACGGTGCACTCTGGGGAATTGTACAGTACATGTACTATTTAAACAAGGCGGAATACTTTTAGATGGGATCCTCTCTTATTTTGGTTGTTTTAAGGATCCCCGTACCACTGCCAAAACTGTAACTTATATTTGTTGTTTTAAGGATCCCCGTACCACTACCAAAACTGTAACTTAATATATAAAACTGGGTTTTTTTCCGGTATGACTTTAGCGTTGATAAATCATTTCGGAAAAGAAAACCCAACTTTGTGCAGGATTTTTGTTTAAAGATAATGAAGATAAAATAAATAAAATATAGTCAACAACGGTGCTCCGAATGAAAAAGAAATCAGTGGGGCTTGACCGGGATTCGAACGCTGGAGTTCAGGTTTTTATTTGTATTCTGACTCTCTAGCCAATGAGCAAACTGGTCAATGGGAATTAAGGGGCATCTTCTGTATACAGGAAAAATAATTTGCTGTGGGACAGGGATCCTTAAAGCCATGTATGTCTGTTGTTGTCATAAACATTCTGACTACATTTCATTTACGCTACAAACTCCCCTCCCGATGGGCTGTAAGCTTTCCGACAGGACATGGTATCTACATTTAAAAATGTATATGTGGTATCGGAAAAGAACTCGTTCAAAGGCGTTCCCATGATTACCTTGTTTGTATGTGCTTAGACAAAATATATACGATCATACATGTACCTTTAATATTCCCTGTTAATCGGATGACCTACGTAAATAACATGCAAGTTACATGTACATTGTAACAGGGTTTTCCCATATTATACAAATTGCTATTATTTATTACAGAGGGCCCAAACTAAGCATGACACCACTTTTATACTGAAAAACAAACAACTCGGATGGTTTGTATCAATTAAATATTGCCGAAAGTTAGCGGGAACTCATGATAAATAATTTGTTTTAACAGTTTCTACATTACCGCATCCCCTGCAGGTTCGAGGAAGGAATAGGACAGCTGTATACCGCTACATGTTCTAAAGGGCGACTTTCGTGGAGCCCCTGCAGAATCGGTGGCTTTTTTCTGCGTCTATTGCTAAGGTTACATTGATCTGCTATCCCATTGCAATATGTGGGATCTTTATTTTTTCTCTTTACTTTATACAACCTTATATTTCTTAGCGCCTTGCTTGGCAAAACCCTCACTTTTGGCTTTAATGTTGTACGTTTCTCGCAACTGAAGAAGGCAATGGGTTCTGTCCCTAAGCCGGGACATACCAACATCCTTAAAAATGGTAACTGCTCATATAATAACCGTCTTATCTTTATTTTCACATGCAGTATGAATAATGATCACATCACTTCCAAACTCTAAGAAAAATAACGTTTTCCAATCTATACATATTATTAACTTTTCACTTTTCACAACTTTTAACAACATTGGAGTTGGAATGCTCTATATCTCCTGGCCGAACGGAGCGCTCCCGGTGCTTCTCTTATCTAATTTTCTTCAAAAGCGTCAAAAAATAACAAAGAAATAACACAACATTGTCAGGAAGCGGGTGTAGCTACAAAGTCCACAGCTGACCTTAGTTAAGTTATGTTAGAGTTGATAAAAATAAGAAACAGATCAAACTAATGGATAACAGACCAGCTTAAAAATTACCAGAGGATAGATGATGGTTACAAAAACGAAGACGAAGGCCGATATAGAAAAGAAAAGAAAACGTCACGTTTTAGCACTCCGAAATAGTATCACTAACTTGACAGACAACAACAACGTTTCTTATTAGGCGATTCGGTCCGACAAAGTACGGGTTTTCACGCATTGAGAAATTCTTTGAGACAAAGGCCGTGATTAGCGGATACGGTAACTACAGACATAGTAATTAAGGTGTCACCTGCGCCCACGGGCTGGCCAATATAGCGGTCTCAGGCAAAAGAGTTTTTCATCTTAAAGCAAATTAGCAGCAAACAAATGTCATGATGGAAATCGGGATTGCATTTATTTTTAGGTACTCCATACTTTTGCTGGATTACAAAGAAAACGAAATCTTTATAAATATTGTCTCCAGCGGGGGCAAATTTGGTTATAGTTAGGTTTTCATATATAACATTTATTTAGCTTGATCAATGATTGTCTATGGGTTTCATCTGATCCGAGCAGGAGAAAGATTGGTATAAGCATTAGCTGATTATAATGAACGCAAACGCACCATAGACAAAGCGTCAATTAATCGCGATTTCACAACGTAAGCGTTTCATAGACATTGTTCATCGTTAACCAACTATCTTATTTATCAGTATCTATTTACTCATACTTTCATAGAATCATGATGCATTCCTAAAATTAGTGTTTAAAATGTTCATCAATTTCCCAATATGTCTCTTCGCAATAATATGTGGTATATTTCAAACATTATTCTCTGTTGCCTGGAGATAAAATAAAACTTGCAATAAAAGAAACAAGATACGCTATTGTTTAAACCAAGACAGCAATTCTTAAATGATACGGCTTACCTTAGCAGGAAATATGTTACATACAGTACCGAAATTGATCCAACTATAGCGAGAGATGTCAATATATATACCAGACGTTCATCAGATTTATTATGTTTCTCTCAGTGTTGTATTACATGCATGCCTAACACGTTTAAATCTGTTCCATTGAGGGCGATTTCTCTTTTATAACACCTATTACATGGTAATGATTTTAACCGCTGACTTGATTACTGACAGAGGTTACAGCGTCTAGAAATACCTTAAACCATATAAAGAGGCGATCAATTAAAAAGCCTTATGGATATAAGAGTTTTAAAACTAACCCTGAATAGGTTGTACTGTAACCACATAATCCGAGTTAACAAGGTTGTACTGTTACCTCAGTTTTCGGGTTAACTTGGTTGTACTGTAACCTCAGTATCAGGGCTAACTAGGTTGTATTGTAACCGTTGTATCCGGGTAGCTAGGTTGTACTGTAACCACAGAATCCGGGTTAACAAGGTTGTATTGTTACCACAGTTTTCGGGTTAACTAGGTTGTACTGTAACTATAGTATCCTGGTAGCTATGTTGTTTTGTAACCATGGTATCCGGGTAGCTAGGATGTACTGTAACAACAGTATCCGGGTAATTAGGTTGTATTGTTACCATAGTATCCGGGTAGCTAGTTTGTTCTGTAACCAGTTTCTGTGTTGACTAGGTTGTACTGTAACAACAGTATCCGGGTAGCAAGGTTGTTCTGTAACCATGGTATCCAGGTAGTTAGGTTGTTCTGTAACCATGGTATCCAGGTTAATTAGGTTGAACTGTAACCATGGTATCCAGGTTAATTAGTTTGTACTTTAACCATGGTATCCGGGTAGCTATGTTGTTCTGTAACCATGGTATCCAGGTAGCTAAGTTGTTCTGTAACCATGGTATCCAGGTTAATTAAGTTGAACTGTAACAATGGTATCCAGGTTAATAAGATTGTATTGTAACCATGGTATCCGGATAGCTAGGTTGTTCTGTAACCATGGTATCCAGGTAGCTAGGTTGTACTTTAACCACAATATCCGAGCAGCTAGGTTGTTCTGTAACCATTGTATCCAGGTTAATTAGGTTGTACTGTAACCATGGTGTCCAGGTAGCTAGGTTGTTCTGTAACCATGTTATCCAAGTTAATTAGGTTGTACTGTAACCATGGTGTCCAGGTAGCTAGCCTAGGTTATTCTATAACCACAGCATCCGGATTTACTATCACCGATATAGAACTACGAACTGTTAAGTACACGTACACAATTTTATAAGTATGGATTTGAAGCGTGTTCCATTGCAGTAAGCGTGGTATCCAGTACTTGATCATTAGCTCTCGTAAGTGAGACAGATGCATGGAACGAAATGTTACACCGGATTACATAAATGACCAATCAACAACTGATTACTGGGTAGAGCTTAGAGAAGACCAGCCATTTCACCCCAATAATATCATTGCTTGAACGACACGATTGGAACGTTGTCATTGCTAACGATCCGGTGATACTTGATTAGAGCTAGCGAAGGACAGGGAAAGACAACATCTCCAACACAGACTTAAGTACACAAAGGTCGCTGTCGTCTATCTGCACTGAATTATCAGAGTTATGTATGCATGCTATTATTTTACTGCTGACTGTACTATTGCATTTATCTATGTGATAAGTTGCATGTACATTGTATGCATAAACAGCTTTGGATATAATGATTTCTAATGGTTTTATATGACATTAGTCAAGTAAGTCATAGAATGGAATGATTCTTTTTATCACAATCAGTCGAATTACGAAATAGCGGTATGGTGCGTTGTAATTTATTTTTGGCAAACTATCATTGCCAAATTTTATAGGTGTTATCATCTGTGTGCGCTTACATTCAACCTCAGACACCATTGATGAAGACAACATTTCAATATACCGTAAAGTGAACTATTTACTCGAGCTGAACTTTTCGCTGTTTTAACAAAATAAAAAAGGGTATTTACACGGATTATGATTTCGCGATCTATATTTTCGCGGAGTCTTATAAAGTGTCAAATAATCAAATAAATAGGCTTTATTACAGCATGTTATTTAGTAACAACAAGTAATTGTATTTTGTTGAACAAATCATCCACAAAACTATTAGAAGTGTGATATTTTCAAACATCATTACTCTTTATGTATTTAAATAATCACAATCATATACTCGCTATTTCATGACGTCATTTCGGTTATGAAGTTTGTTATCGCGGCCCATTTTTACCTTTGTTACATTATTCGGCGGATCACATTTTTCGCGGGCACAATATTGACACGCGAAATCATGAAAATATCATTTCCGCGAAAATATACTGCTCTACAGTAATTCCATAATGTCTTGCTATTTCCTGTTATACGTTCAGAACCTAGTGTTACCGTAACGACTGGTTTATACGTTGTCAGTGTAATGTGACCGAGTGGAATAATGTGCTGGGTGTCTTCGGTATTGTATTTCAGTTAGGTACATTGTAGCACTCTAACGTCGGCATCAGATACACCAACACTCCCTGCCTCCAGCACACATACACACGTACACGCACATAGCTTAATGACTTTAGCTGCTTATAGGACAATTAACTCAATAAACGAAACAAAACAACAACAAAGTCACGAGGAAACATCGATTACCTGATAATAGTGGGGTTTTTTCGTTCATATTTATATCATAATTGATTGTATTATTCTTTTTGTTGACTACAAAGTGAGTAAATTGATGACAGTCATCGTTTCACGCACAGATAAAAATAGATGGCAATACGTATACGTAGATATGTAAAACGAAAGTATCGCTTTAGAAATGAAATCATTCTTACCTTGTTGTGTTCATTTAGAAACCAAGAAAAAGTAACTTCAATCGTTGAAAAACACATTAATTAAGGTGGCGGCCATCAATCCGCTTCGTATAATTAACTACTAATTAACACAGCGTTAGGTGTCTTCACTGATAGCTCAAGCTGACAACACACTGACATGTAAACTCGATATGTGACCGATTGTAAGTAACTCAAGTTCATCGTCCTAATCAAACTGGGAAAAGTGAAATAGACAGGAGATTTTTTCATTTAAAGTAGATAGGTTTCTGACGGTGATTAGCATCAGATCCGGGATGAATGACTTCTCACATAAGTCATACGGATTCTTCTCTACATTTGTTACCTCTGGCGGTGTGGAGAAGGTAGAAGAAATCTGCATTCAACGTTTGCATCATGTATCACTTTATTTAAAAAAAATTAAGCTCTTCAACAACACTAAAACTGTATTACCATCCCAATTTTTTTTTTTTTAAATGCATATTAGGTTTCTCCCATGGTTTAAGACATGTGTATGGTATTTTTGGTGACAGACATGTACATACCGGTTAACCTTCCTATTAAATAATGTCTTTACTATGTCTAATATCCTCCTCAATTTTTCGTATAGAAATTAAAATCCAATTTTAACCGTTTTATTTCGCTTCTGCACTTTGTAAATTGATGGGGTGTATAAAACCTAGATACCATAGAACTGACAAGGGAATCGTACTTCAAACTCAAAATCGACGAAACTTTTGGGACACAGAAAATAGGACCACATATCTCGGAAGGGTAAGCGTATTTAACTAAACTGACAACATCCGCCATGTAAAGCTTGATCAAATTAAAGTAAAGTAACGTTTATAACGTAGTGACAGGTAAAACTAAGTATCAATGAGGATAAAAAATGTAACGTAAAAATAAATCACAGATGAACTGAACTCTGGCCATCAAGGTTACTGCAAACCTCGGGGACTAGGAAATCCACCAGCAGAGTCTGCCACCATGTTTCTTGAAAGATGAACGTAACATAATATTTGCACCCTGAAATTTTGGTAATTTATTCAGTATGCAACAAAACTGAATAACACTGCAGCAACACTCTTGTTTCGCCCATTTAGGATTCATCGGTAATGCTAGGGACCAACAAGGTGGAAATCCTAATTGGTCAAAATTACTGTTGAAACAGGTTAGGAGGTGCTTAAAACCCTTTAGTGAAGAACTCGGGTATAAATAACAAAGAATCGTGTTTCTATTCCTCAAGGGCAATACATATTGTATTATGCCGAAAAAAACAAATTCAATAGTAAATATGATTCGGTTGACGCGACATTGTTGTCGTCTGCTTCGGACATTTGGAACTTGTGGTGGCTCTTGCCAATTTTTCAAGAACGGTTTCGAATTAGGGAAGTATGATCGGGGAGACTCGAGCGCGTGAGAGCGACATGATATTTTATTGCCCAGTCGTGTGATCAATATCATCCAATCATATACATGCTGTTATAAAGGTGAGGGATAATAATAGTTATCAATACGTAACTCATCCGGACAAATTTAATCTTCAGGCACATGAGAAACAACCGGAATCTAAACCGCTTAATGATTTTACTACAAATTGTAATTTAGAACGCCAAAACTAAACGGCAGTCGATATTCATTCAATTTATAATCGTAGATGATTCTTTTGATCTCGTGATAACGAAGTTTAAGGATCTGCGTACCACTGCCAAACACTGTACCTAAGTTTTTAAAACTGTTTTTTTCCGGCATGACTATAGCTTTGATAAATTATTTCTGAACAGAAAACCAATACTTTTCAGGACTTTTAAGAGAAATGATAAAGATGAAATAAACAAAACATATTAACAACAGTTTTCTGAACGTAACAACACCGCGGAGCTAGACACAGATTCGAACCCCGAATTCAGACTGCTAAGCGATGTAAAGTCTGTACATCTCAAATGTAAAAGATTTTTTTTATTTAACTTTAGATGTGGCTCTTTGCCCCTTGAAATTGAAAAAGGTAGGCATGCCCGACCTGTGATTCCTGTCAATAATAGGTTATGTAAATTGTGCAACAATGATGTAGAAAACGAGTATCATTTTTTAATGGAATGT
>JAUMHH010010370.1:0-11134 GCA_032359455.1 Chlamys rubida
CCCTGCTAGTCCCATCTCATCCCCACCAAATCCTAGGGAGAGCCAATATCCCTGCTAGTCCCATCTCATCCCCACCAAATCCTAGGGAGAGCCAATATCCCTGCTAGTCCCATCTCATCCCCACCAAATCCTAGGGAGAGCCAATATCCCTGCTAGTCCCATCTCATCCCCACCACAACGTATCAAGTTTATCATAACCAAGTTCTACTGTCACACTTACAAAATTGAAAGTACATACATGTGTATTAATCTTTTATGTTTATATCTGTTTCAGTTTGCAAATGAGATTATACGTCTGGGTATTTCTAAAGTCTGTGTCCTCCATAAAGGTATTGACGTCTTACGACAAACGGGTCTATTGATGCTGCCCCCAGCAGACATCTGATACATCGCCCTAGTCTACTTTCAGCAGACATTTGATACATATAGATGATTATATTACCTTTGTGGTATCAGCTGGTTTCCCCTGGGGACCAAGTAAAAAACTGAATGTTTGAAGAGTGCCACACTGCTGGTCCAGTGTTAATATGCTACTGGAGCTAGTAACAGTAGCATTAAAGTATGGTAGTGTGCTACATCAGACTAACCTGATTACGTGTCAACACTTTCAGGGTCAACAATCTAGTTTTATTATTTGTATGATCATAATCTCCAGTGACCATCACAGCAGTTCCGCCTGGCTGTTCTGTAATATTGCTTTGTGTCATCACTGCTTGTGATTTCTCTCCGTTCCCTGATCAGTTTAGCCATCAGTACAATGTAGACAGTGGCTTTCTGAATCCTTAGTTTGGGAGAATATTCAGTAGGATTCATCAGTTTGGAACTGTGTCTGTATCAAAGTTTTACTTTATACACAAACAATGTATGTATCAAATTTGTCACCTGTAACCTATCTGATGCAGTGTGTATACGCTCCCTATCGTTAGGCGAATCGTCTCAGGTTGAGTGACATAAAAAATATACAATTTCATCACATCATTGTACAGGTATAAAATACAAATCGCTCACTCAGTCATAGCTTGAAAAAGGGACCAGTCGGTCTTGAAACGTTGCATCACGTTTAATACATACATAGTTTGTGAGTAAAGTAAAACTTTTATATTACATATTTAGAAACTGATGAATCTTATTGAAGATTTTACAGTATATTGTTCCTATCATATACTGTAATGTCTGCATTGGTGCTGAAGACAAGTACAATGTGAAAATTCTCAACAATAACATTTCTTAAATGTTTTTACTAAAAAATTCCTGATCAGGGTTAAAACTATTTATCACCACAGAAAAACACTGGGAAGTCTATGGGAATCATTTACTTTGTTGTCTATGAAGTTATTTCCTAGGATGGATGTTAAATTCAATGACAAGTATATATACATGTGCTGGTTGTAGTGAGGGAATAAATCGGCCTGAAAAGAGAGTGAGTGAGTGGGAAATATTTGGTGTTGAGGAATGTGATACACTTTAGTCCATGTATTCCAAAACAACAGAAAACATGTTTTTTAAGTAAAAATGCATTGTGGGATAAGTATGAAACTTTCACAAATTAAATATCATTATATAACCAATATCTATGCCAAGTTGCATGCTTATCCCAAAATGCCTTTTATGTGCAATCAGCGCATAAACATTGGAAATAGGCACAACAATTGATAAAACAAGAGGCCCAATGTGCCTGAATCGCTCACCTGGTATTAATCTCACACTTGTAATCTTAAAAGTGGACTAATATACAGCTACAGGCAAAACATCAGTGTTTGATTCATAAGAACCTATTAAGAAGATAAATGTTTATCCATAGAACAAAACAATTTGCAGTCCTCTTTCAGCAAATGCTGCGTTGTGCAATGAATTTTCAGTGCACAGAAGATATATATACCTATAACAAAAGCGAACGTGCAGTTATTTTCACCATGTTTGAAAATAAAACATATCTAATTTTTCAAAATAATTACCAGCACAATCATAGACCATAAAAGCTGACACTGTAACAACAAAGGCAGCAGTAAGTGTGCTTGAAACAAACACTTCAAAGATCTTACAAGAGTCTTCCTAAAGAAGATTTTCAATAGTCTGACGGCAATAAACTTTTAAGAAAACTGAAAATGCTGTCGTGTTTATAAAACAGATATTTATTCATATAACCAGCGGTATGACATGTGCAAAATATATTTCATCTTTGATGAACAAAACAGTAAAATTATTAATAAATACGAAAGAGGTGAAACTGAAGTATTGTTGCCATATAACTGTACAGTCGAGCCTCGTCAAATTACCTTTGTTTCCAGCTAAAAATTGCTGGATATAGAAACAACCCATTTACTGTGACACTCTTAAACAGAAAAAAAAAGTTTGTCCCCTTAAGCAGTGGCTTGATATAGCAGGACAACCTGACTTGGGTAAACGGTATCACTGATACAGATAATAAGATACATAATGTTGACAACAATATCTACTGAACACCCAGTAATAATAGTACAAGTGTAACACTACTCATCCTCAATACACCAGGGGTTACACTCACTTACGTTCTCTGCACCCCTGGAATATGTTATAGCAAAGTCGAAGGCTCAGTGTGCACCACCTTGTGGATGAGACCAGAAGACTAGTTTGATCCTTTGATGTTCATCAAACGAATCCCGCGTGAGTGTAACAGTAAAATTGAACGACTTTGAAGACAGGTGTCGCTCCTTTGTTATCAGCCTAGCAATTGGTCAGGTTTTTTTACCGGAGACCAATCAAATAGCTAGGTGCGTGCCTTCAATTTTGTTATGACATATTCCAGGGGTGCAGAGAGTGTAAGTGAGCGTATCAAAATGGCTATTATGTCGGTGATTTTTTCCCAATTTCATCGCGGGGTCCGTTTGGCAATAGACCTGGTCTTGTCCAATGTTGTTCTGAGTGTCACAAAATATTTATCAACCTGGAAAGGCAATTTATGATAGAACTGAACAGCGTTAAGAGAGGTTTAGTTAATACTACATTTAAGTGTTGGCTTTATTCACAAGGCTTGACTGTACAACATAGGTCTAGTTACCAATGCCCTATATAAATGCTGCTTTTACAAAAAACTTCAATAAAAACAAGTATAACAGTTAAATGCTTATATTTTTGTGAATACGGGTACATGTACTGTATTATTTTAGCTTCTTCTATAATTATATTTTAAAGACTTTTACCATCCAGACACGTATGCAGCCCCAGGTACAGCACACCCTA
Source organism: Chlamys rubida (assembly GCA_032359455.1). Lineage (NCBI taxonomy): Eukaryota > Metazoa > Mollusca > Bivalvia > Pectinida > Pectinidae > Chlamys > Chlamys rubida. The sequence continues at coordinate 3,220 of JAUMHH010010370.1, forward strand.
GCAATACTATTCTCTTTTTCTCCTATTTACCATTACATTTACTTATGTTTATTTCTTGCATTAACACTCATTCACTCTCCCTATCCCTTCTGTACAACAATATTTAAAAAAAAAAAATTCTCATTAATCATAGAGTATTTATTTCCAGTTATGTATTAACTAATTTCTTTGTAACATAATAACAGGTTATAATGCCAATCAATTCGGTGGATAATCAAATCGTGTTCGAAATTATAGCCCTATATTCCATTTTCTATATTTTTTATTCTTCTTAAGAAATGTTCAAAATGTCTAACTTCATCATACCCTGACAACAATTATCACAGTCTAAAGCTAATATCACAAATTGTTTCAATCGTTGAACTTTAATTAAAAATAATAATCTGATCACACCTCCTAGAAAGTCCTATTCAAAAGTCCAAGGAATAACTATAGGTAACGAAACAGGACGAAAAACATTCAGTAATGGGAACAAACAAACTTTAATTGAATGTAAAGATTCAAATAATCATTCCTAATAACTAAATAAAGGTATTTGTTAAACGTAATGCTATGATATATCACTTTTCCAGTTCCAGGGTATCGAAATGCCCCCGTCCTTCATGACTGCATAATAGTTGGACACCCGGACACTGCCCCCTGACAGTGATGACAGATACACTGCATCCTCTAAAAGTCTCTCACAACACGAGATCATCTGTTTTGGGGTCACACTCTCGTCTCGGCTAATGGAGGTCAGTTGGAGGCGGTCCTTGCATTGTTCTTGCACTACATCCTCCATTCTCATCAACCTTCAAGAAAAAATGTCGAGAGTGTGTGACAATATTTGATAGAAAATTGTTAATGTTTCTACATTAGCCCGAGTTTTCTCTCGCCCCAACACCAGATTCCTCTGGTCCTGACACCAGACTTAAGACATTTTGACAGAAAGATGTATGGTACCCATGCACACCACACTATTTCAACATGTGTAAAACTATGAATTGCACAGATTCAGCACCAGAAGGTCACATTATATTATGATCTAGGACAGATCTCTTTTCCACTGCAGGTTAAAGATCTCTGTCCCACTACACTGTGTTTTTGTCTTATATACAGTAATCTCCCCTTAACTTCCATTTGGACACTTCCAACTACCAGGTAGCTCAATCATGTAGAGCAATAGTACAGCATTCTGAAGTTAACGGTTCGAATCTGGGTCTAGCCCCTTGGTGATGTTTTACAGTCAGAACACTGTTGTTGATTATAATCTGTTTATTTCATCTTTATTATATCTCATAAAAGTCCCGTAAGGTACGATTTTTCCTTTCAGAAATTATTTTTATCAAAGCTATAGTCATGTCGGAAAAACAGTTTCCAATACTTAGTTACAGTTTTTGGTAGTCGTACGGGGATCCTTAAACACTAAGAGAAAATGCCACTGTAGTTTTCATACATTCAGTAATCTCCCCTTAATTTCTCCTTATATTTAACTGTTGTGGGACTGGACCAGGAATTATGTTTATCAGGTAGCATAGTTGGTTAGAGTAACCATATTGTGATCAGGGGGGTCCAATATATATATTTTCACTCGACTTTGGGAAGCTCTCAAGCCCATAAAGTTGTTTGTGAAACTGAGGCTTTGGTCTCGTTATTTAAAGCTGACTAGCTAAAATAACAATAACTTAACACGACAATTTTTATGTATGTTAGAAAATTCTGAGGTTTAAACTGAATATACATGTTAAGGGTTTTAGAATAACTGTCTGATGACCAAGAATAATGTAGATCTAGCCCTTTCTCCCGTTAGGTCCGTATCGGGAGCTAAGAGGAGAGGGCTAGATCAACATCTTACCAGTAACCTACACTGTATTTGAAACAGTGTGTATACTCTCTCTATCGATAGGTGTAGCGTTCCAGGTCGAGTGCCATATGAAATATACAATTTCGTCACATAGTTCACTTAGTCATAGCTTGACAAAGGGACCAGTTAATCTTGAAACATTGCAACACGTTCAATATGTCCTTAATATTTTGTACAGCATATATATATTATACCTAAAACTCATACTAACAATTCCATATCTTGGATAATGGTAAAGGCAATTTCTTTGTTGTCAGCTATAAACTTCACAATCATGGAGCCCGGTACTGTAGCTGGCACAATGAATTGACCACTACTGGACAATGTCAGGGGGGCCTCACCTCTACAAAATATTAATTAATAGACATGTTAAGATATATAGTTGATCAGTTTTAACAAACATACTCAGCATATACTTTATGTAAAAAATAAAGTTTTAAAATCACAGACTTCTACAATAATTTTTGTAAGCATATAAATTTTGTTTTGAATTCATTTGGTGTAAGGATTTCTGTCCGATGCATTCACTACTGCAAACCATACGTGTGAAAAATGCATTAAAATGTCTTAAACTTGCATTAAAAATATTGCAGTGATATTTATTGTAAATGTAAAGTTCAATGTACAAAGTAAGCACTGTTTCCTCATTATTCATCCTCGATACTCCAGGGGTAACGTTCACGTTCGCTCTCTGCACACCTAGAATATGTCATAGCAAAATTGAAGGCACACAGCTTCTTTTCTCATCTACAAGGTGGTACATGCTGAACCTTCAATTTTGCTATGACATATTCCAGGGGTGCAGAGAGCGAAAGTGAGCAAAACCCCTGAAGTATCGAGAATGACCTACATTAAGTATAACTTACCCCTCCACTATCAGCTGTAAATGAGAAAGATCTCCATCCCATAAATAATGATTCACCTCCGCCTGACTGTGACGGAGAATATTGAGAATCTGGTTCAGAAGGAGTTCATACTCCTCAGCCATGACAAGTCTGTCGGGACAGGTGACACGGATGTTGGCAAGAAGTCCCGATAACTTACTTTCCATAAAAGGTAACCTGTTTACCATACCATCGTAGGCATCAACGAGGGACAGCATCTGCAAAAATATATCCGGAAAACGCTATTTTTGTAAATGTCGTTCAGACCTCAAAGAAATAACAAGATGTCAACAGGGTAATGAAGATGATTTCATTGAAACAAGCTGCCATGGTCAATGGAACCTTGATGTGAATCTACCAAGTTACATCATACAATGATTGACTCATACCGGGGTTGACATGAGGGTTTGTGTACCGAAGAGAAGTAAAGCTGTACTGTGAAACTCTCACCCAGTCAAATGGTCACCCTTCACTGTGAAAATTTGTATTCGACAAGAGTTAATTTCACCCTTCACAAACACATATAATATATTGTATGTTGTGTACTAATATTTGCTGTCATGCTAAATTTGCCCTAATTAAAAAAGGCAAAAACGGGCGAAAGTTAATAAACCGCGGCAAATATTTCCAGGAACATCAGAGTAGATTTCAGGACTAGAAATTTGTTTTTGTAAACAAAAACATTTCTCCCCTTAAAAGCCAAAATGTACACTTAATTGACTACTTTCAACTTTGACCTAGAGTTGAAGGTCACTGTGAATTAATTAGAGACTTCAGAGTACCGATCCAGGGACCTCCCGAAAGTATTAGCACCAGGTGCACAGCTATGAGCCCTGGGTTGCATCTTTCAGTCACAAAGAGAAGTAAAACATCAAAAAGTTCTTTTTATGTGTTCATCAACATAGTATGATGACTTATTATATCAACTATGTATTTATACAGTTCTTGGTCCAGTATTGCTATACAAGATGTTTAATTCAACATTTGAGGATAAGGAGAAATATTGACTTTTAAAATAGGATATAAATGAGCGGTTGTTCACAGGGCAGATAGCGTTGGGCACAGCACCCAGCATATCGGACATATGGAATACCCTGCTGATTATATAGCTATAATAATATACAATGATATAAGTACAACATTTGATATAGCGCTCTATCTAGCTAGAATATTTAAGCCACTCATTAATAGTGCCACATCCCTTGAATGCTACAGCACAGATGCCGCAACATCCACCCCCGATCATTTCATACTCCAGCAGGAGAAAAACACTTTCTCTGAATATTCCATTGCGTACGACGACTTCGGGGATCGAACCCTGGCTGCCCGCTATATTATACCAGGGTGTAGTGTGTACTATTTAATATAGTCTCTATGTAGCATGTACAAACCTTCAGCCAGTCTGAGGGTACTGCCTCCATACTCAGTACAACATCTCCTTGTGCAGTGACCCCTGTCTTCTTACTGAACACCAGCGTCTTATCTACAGGAAAATGGAACCATCACCGCTACTTTCATCAACAATTTTGTGGCATGATCACGTTTAGTTTTAAGTTTTATATCACATCTGAGTTATGGAAGTTATATATAAGACATGGTACTCCCCACTTAAGAATCAAAGAATGTACCTTATAAAAAGTCTTTATTAAATTGGTCATTGAAAACAATGGTTTGTAAAATCTACATGGTCGACCAATGTCCGGTATTAATTGAAAGTTTAGAGCATTTGACTGTTTCAATCCTGGTAAGCTGGTAGGCACAAATTTTATTTTGGTATAGGAGTTCAGATGTTTAAATATGTTCTTGGAGCAGACAAGTCATACAAGAATTGTTATGTATTTGCTCTTTTCATCCAAACTATATACTTCAACGTTGTTGTGGGGATAATGTTTTGTGGTTGTCCCGATCAGGATTATTTAGCAGGGATTAAATTTTGCGCAACACCACCTTGTTAAAATTTTGCAGTCAATGCCCAATTTACTTGTGAGTTTGAATTTACTATTTATGTTATAATAACCCTAGGTAAGGTAGGGTTTCAAATCAAACTGGTATTGACACTGCCACAGTATGGACAACTGGTTCAAGTTTGGATGACTGAGTTATTCAGCAGTACACGCGTAAACACATCCATGAATGTTTGTTTGCATATATTCAGAGATTATAATTCACATTAACAATATACCCTGGGTATTAAGTTTTGTGCAATCTATGACGATAGCAAATATAGCGAAATTAAAATCCTTGAGAATGTAACAGGAAAGAGAGTAATATGCTTCCACCGGGGATCGAACCTGCGATCCCTAGGGTTCCTACTCCAACACTCTACCACTGAGCTAAAGGGAACTGTTATCCTTTGTACAATTAAAATCTGCCACAAGAATAATACCAATATACAGTATTTTTATATAAAATTCCTACCAACCTTTGAGGGCATGGCGAGTTTTGGCTGGATGTTCCTGAAACATTCGGTGAAAAGATTTCAGAGAGGCCAAACAGTGGATACTGCCCCAATCATTTTTCCAGACGAGCTTCTTCAGTCCTATCTCAGAGATAACTTCCCGTTCTATAACAGCTATTTCCTGCTGAATTTGGTGGCACAATAGTCGCTTAGCAACAGCTTTGTTGGAGTTCTTCTGCAACCAATCTCTGTTTAACAAAGGCAAGTAAAACCTCAATCAACCAAAACTGAAATAACCCAACTTATTTTAAATGCAAGTATATATAATATTCTGCAAAATTGAAAATCAATCAATTTTTGGAAACTTGAAAATTTCATGTCTATTTATAAACTTCTGTCTACCATGAAATTTCTAATGAGATTATTCACAGAGACTATCACTTAAGTGCATCTTGCATACGATTAGGGCTTAACAATAAATAATAAAATAGTACACAGCCAAACCTTTGTAAAGAGACCACCATCGAGAAGCCTAAAAGTTAACTTAAATCAGTACGGCAGGAACGAGTTCGACCATAACAGGGATCAAACAGATAAAATACTTTGTTTTATTTGCACTTAAGTCACTTAACTCAAATTTTCTCTTGATAAAAGTTCAGTTCACAATGAAATCACTACCATGGAGAACACAAAAAAGGTCACTTAACAGAAGTGGTCTCTTAATTGAGTTGGTCGCATGAACAAGTTTGATTGTATGATGTTTTCTTAGCAATGCTTTATAACTTGGACTTCAAAATATATGTAACTTTGTTATATACAATGGAAGGTAAGTGAAGGAATTGAGTCATAGGTATACATGCCATTTTTTATGCAACGGAAGAGTTATGCTGAGGTGATAATATACCAGGGCCCACTTGTATAAAACATCTCAACTCTTGATATTTCCTCAAGTCTAAGATTGTCCAACGACAATACATTGCTTGAGATTTGCCTTACCTTTGAGATGTTTTATACAAGTGGGCCCTAGTTATCAACAGTAACATTATCCATTATTTTTAGTTTTCAATACTTAACACTTTTTAAGCAGTTTTTATTGCAGTTATTAACTGTTCATAAGTATATAATGTATCTTATTGCATCATTTAAAATGTAAATATATTATTTATTTGTTCACATACCCGCTAGACAAGAAGTTCTATCATCTGATGGGACATATCCGGGATTGCAGAGACAGATATATCCGTCACATCCCATTGGACCGCAGTAAGCGTGATCAGGACAATGCGCATGCGTAAAGCATCTTCCAAGAATGTTTGACATTTTCCAACCTTCATCCAACGGAAACAATCCTGAGTAATCCTCGGAACCCTCGGGACCTGTATCATAGTATTGTCTCCAATCGTTCCGATTCATAAACGAATGACCACTTCCCTTTCCGGTGTTCCACCAAGGCGTTTCATTTCCTGTTTCATTACCTAAAAGCTGTGATCCAGACTTGTCTCCATCTTTACCAGAAGTCGATGATCCGTCACTTTTTCCGTCGAATCCAGTGCTGGGAGGGGTTGTAAAAAGTTTCGAAGGAAACAAACTCGAATCCGGATCCGATAGTCCGGTTTTGTATCTTCCCGCACCCCACTCTTCTTCATCTGGCCAGTATGTTGTATCTAAAATAGAAAACGTAACAAAAGGTAAACAAAATTAAACATGCTTCATATACCTCGTGACAATGTATCAGAATTTCGACGATTTTGTTTGTAAGTATTTATAAGTATCGAGTACGATTATAGAGGAATTATATAGAAGTTTGTGTAATATTTCAGGAAAAGGCCATTGAGGTACAAAAAGTTAAATTTAATCAAATATGTTATTAAATGTGTTAAATCTATGTTACACAAACATGAATTTATATAGTAAACAAGATTTTATTTATACATAATTTCATGGAGAATTCAGAGAAATGAAGGTAATTATTGCTACAAAATATATCTATGGCAATATTTTAAGCAACATTTACCGGAAAACAATATAACATATGAAAATGTGTTCTACGTAATTTCGACGATTAATTAAAATCCCGGTGAGATTTATTTATACGTTGGATATCGAAATATGTTTTGTTCTACAAATTGCAAAATGTAGTCGAAATGTAATAAAATCAGGCATATAAACTAATCCAAGAAGTCTTTCACTCGTAATAAGATTAAGTCTAAATGTTATTGTACTCCGAATAAAGTTTAGTGTGGACGTCATGCATAGGACAGCTCACAATAACTGGACCAAACATCCTACGACTAAAAACAAATTTATAAATGATCCATTTCATTATGTCATACGGCCAGGTCATAAATATGGTATTACACACGTGTAATAAAACCTAAAGGTGCTACGATTGGTCAAAATAGTGGGAACATATTCCTACGCCACTACATGTACTAGTTTTATTTTCTATACAACACGACACATTTACTGCTATTTTAAATAAATTTGAAATGTTTATTTTGTCATTCTTCATTCTAATTATCTTCAATACTTTTAAAACTACATGTATTAAAACAAAATAAAAATCTGGAGTTACTTTGCACTGCGCGGAACGACATTACTATTATCGGAGTACTTTGGTTTTTACCTTGATTAAGTAAAAGTGTAATTTTAAATGATTGAATGTGTATGTCTAGTCAGAAAAACACACCAAATTCCATGTGCTACATGTAGCACATCCAATCGTATTTGTCTTCTAATGTTATTATTATCTACTTCATACGTTTAATCATACATGTACTCGTCCTAGAT
>JAUMHH010010381.1:0-11134 GCA_032359455.1 Chlamys rubida
CACTATGTATTTTGCTCCCTATCCAAACCACCTGGGTTTTGTCTATATTTAACTTCAAACCAGATATTTTAGCGAAATGCTGTGCATACTTGACAAGTTCTCAAATCATTTCGAGTGCTCGAGCGCTTTAATAGATATTTTGCAATAGTTGTATCAACAGAAAAAAATGTTGGTTATGTTTTTAATGGACCAGCTTCGTAGGATTGCTATCTGAACGAATGACAACATAAATAACACAATTTTTGCAACAATCTTCTATAAATGAGCAATTCCTTTGGGACGTTCAACAATCTCCGGTTGACGAAGATGACAATTTTTAATCTTCGTGTCCAATGGAAGAGATATATTAGTCGTAGGATGCAATTTATGAATATCCCATTATGAATATGATTTCTTCCCCGAAGAAGGGGTGTATATATTAGTCGTAAAATGCAAATTATCTCTCGGCGTTTCTCCGACCAGAGTGACATTAACGCTGCAATCATGTATAATGTTCATTTATACAACAGAAACCACTCTCCTATAGCTAGTGTTATTATTGGAATACAGATTTATTGACAATCTCACTGATCAATATATTATAACCTAGATTCGATAAGATATTCACAGACAACATACAAGACCAGAGCATTCTGACAAAATAACGGGGTGAGTGATTGTATTATTGGGGCTGTAAAATATCGGACAATACATATAGATAGCTAATTAGACTAAGAAGCTGACTTGTCGGAATGTATCAGCGTCAAACGAGACATAGCTCAGGTCAAACTGCCAAGGAAAACAATAAAACGCCGCCTTCTCAGCCAGATGGGATATATGCATCAGACAGGTCAATTAGCGAAAAAATACTACAACTAGAAATTACAGAAGTGCTAACATCACTTGGACGAAAGTTGTGGAAACTAAGACGAAAAGCAAGATAATTTGAAAGTAGGAAACAACCCGTAACTAGGAACTAGGCAACTTTCACAAGAAGGCAAAACAAAAGTAAAACCATGAATAACAGAATTGTAAGCGTCTCAGTCATATTCAACAACACCCGTCATGTAAATCTCAACTAAGTGTTGAATATTATGTCGTTGTTCAAACTCTAAATTGAAGAAACTAGGAAACATTGATAAGAAGAGCCTTGAAAAAGATAAAGGAGAGCAAGACCATGTAACAGAAGTGTAGGTGTCTTCTTTTTTCGATAGCACAAATCATGTAAATCGTAATTACATGCGAGTCAGTTCACGTCTTCCGAGAGAACCACACTGTACAAATGTACACAAGGTCAGGCGGTGTACGGAGTAGCATCACCAGCAGCTAGGTTGAACATTTTAATACAAAGTTAACATAAGTTTTATAAACTTAACGTAACACTACAAAATTACGTTATACTGGCAATGTAAAACCTCTGATTGGGGTCCTAGCAACAGCATGACAATAAAACAAACAAAATATAGTTCCATTTTCAATATTTGATATGTAGAATCGTCATTTTTTATACTTTAAACACCTTATTTCAGCTTGAAATGACGCCAATCATGTTTAATGTTAATTCATAATAGCATAACAAAACTACATCGAGGGATGTTTCACGGTGGACGTGAACCAAGTACGCCCTGAGCTACGTCATTGTAGTGTATCAATACGCAGTGATGAAGTCACCTGTGCTATGCAAAAATGAATGTCATTTTCGTCAATGGGTCCAAGTATACAGAATGTAAATATATCTTTAGCTGTTATGAGTACGTACAACTGTGAACAAATAAGTCTGCAATATAATCAATATACATGTAGATAATATCGTTCTGTTCCCTCACTCACACCATCCAGCAATCTGACCTCAGCGAGATTGTGCATAAAAGTGACCAGGAGTGGCTTTTCATCTACATTTTGTCACTAAACTGCTTTCTGTTCAGATTAATAGCCCTTCTTTACAGGACTGGAGACAAATAGAATAACACGCGTAAGCTTTTTATGAATATTTGTGCGGAATCATGTTCAGAATAAAAGGACTAAACCTCTATACAGCATTCAGTGCAATTCTTATTAACAAACTATAGATTTTGCAATCATACTCATCGTGGTATTAGTTTGCAATACACTACAGGACTCGTATACATACACATTCTGATGTGGTTAAGAATATGCCTAAGTCCGAAAACTCTGCTTAGCAGATTTACTTTTGTGCTTAGCAATAATTGCTTATCTCATTAAGTGGGTTGCATGAGTTTTTGTAATTTCTAAGAATATTCTTAACGTTGAACAACCCCTCATCCTGTCTTCAAGCAACATGCTTACCTTTGCAAAATGGCTGCCGCAAGCGGACAACATAATGCACCTTAACAGTTTGCAAGGGCAAAAGACGTGAAAGACTAAAACCTTTCACTAAAACCTTTGATGCCTTAGAACTGTACCAGCATGTCTAACTGATTTCGTTTTCTGTCAAACATCTTTTTTGACGAGTAATTCAAATTAGAATTTCCTATGTTTTCTTCAATATTATTCAAAAATTCGGTTTTTTATAAATGGAATCTAGCAAACATCTGGTTTCGGACCGCTATCAACAACGTTTTGATTATGACTATTTTAATATTCATGATGAATTCATCACTCCAAACTTTCTGTTCAAACATAGCTGACATCGGTAGGTGTATTTTGTTGAAATGCAGAGCAAATCCACATACACATTTTGTATGACATTGCCTGTTGCAAGGACGTCAAACCCTGAACACAAACAAACAAAACAAAACAAACAAAAAACACACTAACTGCCCTTCCCTATCAATGTAGAGAGATAATTCCAGTTTGCCTTCTACCGTACAAACTGTTTGTTTTGTGCGCTTCACGTGCATGCTCTTGCTATTTACACTCTCGTCTCAAAGTAGTAAGTGTAAAATAGGAAGATTTACGGATCCCCGTACCATGGCCAAAGCACTGAAACTAACTGTTGGAAACTGTTTTTTCCAGCATGACTAATGGCTCTGTAAGAAACCCATACCTTGTGGGAGTTTTGGTAGGAAAAATAAAGACGAAATAAGCAACATATACCCAACAATACTGTTGAGCTACCTGGCCAACAGAGGAATTCTGACCCAAGTGTATTACAGTTTTATCCCAAATTAAGGAAGTGAAGTGGAAGTTACTGTATAGGATAAATACACAACGGAACAGGGTTCTTAACCACAGCAAAAACAAAATCAGCAACCTTAAGTTAACGTGACGAGATAGCAACAGGAACCGAGAAGATTATCAAATAACCACTATGAATACGTAGTGAGAAAGCAAGTAATTAGGAGGGTCATCTTCATCTACAAAAACGTTAACTGTTCCTACAGAGTACGTCTTCCCGTGCCATTCAGATCTAGACACTAGGCAGGTCGCGATAAATCGGAGACAGAAGAAAGGCGATTGTAATCACTTAAACGTCCTATCCAATAAGAATCTAAAATCCAATATGTCCAAGATAGTACTTGACCTATATAAATTCCTTGATTTGATGAATACTTTATGAATAGTATATCGACACTAAAAATGATTTCGCTGAAAGTAATACGTCTGCTTCCCTTTCCTTAAAACCATCCTTGTACTCAGACAAGCTCCTAAGTTCCAACTAGTTTTTTTTGTAACTCTTGTGAGGGGTTCAAACAGTAAACACTTCTGATGTTACACCCGTAAAAATTACGATAGGGTAAAATTATTCATTTAAGCAGACTCAAATGCTAACGTCTTATCGAATGTTAACAGATTAACGCATTCAGGATTTATCACACTCATGAACATATGCAATAGTAATCTCAATACAGGAATTTCAATTGACTGCAATGGTAAATCAGAATTGGGAAACTGAGAATACCGCTGGAATATGTTCGCTTACAGCATTAATGGAAAGGAAATGACTTGGCCATGAGCATACGACATGAAAACTATTTTATGAAAATGAGCATGATCACTTCTTTGACAGGTGTAACTTTTACTGAGAATGATATTGCAGAGGTGAGTTAATTTATAATTAACTTATAAAATGTAGCTAAAGAGTAACATTATAGTGATGTGTGTATTCGTCTCGTCGGTTCTATATGTAATAGATACATATATCTATCTCTGTGATACATTGAAAATCGATCTCAATTATCACTGGATACAATCAGGTTCGTAGTTTTCTCTTTCTATACACCCCTGCAGGCGGGAGATAGAGAAAAGAATACACCTGATGTTACCCACGGCATGTATCGAAGGAGGCGAAAATGTGCGAACCCCCCTGCAGAATTGAAGATTTGCTTTGGTGTCCTCTATTTGGACCAAAATAAATCTGCTGCGCCCATTGCAATATTTGGAATCTTTATCTTTCTTTCTACTTCTAACTACCTTTTATTTCCTAGCGCCTTGCTTGGCAACACCTCACTTTTGGCTTGAATGTTGAGCGCTCGCCAAGGTGAGGAAGGCAACGGGTTCTGTCCCTAGGCCGGGACATACCAAAGTCCTTAAAATGGTACCTGTTATTCCCTGCTTAACGTTCAGCATTAAGGGAATGGCAAAAATTGGTTCACCCGTTGTCAGTATGATGTGACCGGGCGGAATGCTGTGCTTGGTGGTGCCTTCGGCATGGCATTTCAGTGAAATAGCCCTATAAAGTCGGCATCAGTTCCGCGTTATCACAAGAAGGCAAACACACCAACACACCCTCCTGCATACACACACGCAAGCAAGCATACACTGCATACATGGAGGCACTTCCTTAAATTACCTTAGATGTCAATAGGACGTTAAACAAAAGTTAACCAAACCAAACCAATCTCTCTCTCTATATGCGTGCTATTGTTATATTGGGAATAAAAGAATTATTCATACTTTGTCAGATTGTATCAGTAAAATAAACATGTATTAAACCATTACAAATCTGTCACAGAAACATGTCACCCAACAAATTGTAACAATTATTGCTCCCACACCATCAAATTACCATTAATATTACATGTAAACTGATAAGCCAGTCATTTCCCGGAGGACATAATATGTCCTTACTCACTGTATCATTTTACACTGTCGATACAGTATAGCATAGCGAGGAACGGACAGCCAGCTCTAGTGAGAACAATGCCTGTTAACTTGGTACGTGTGTCACCCGAGGCAGATATCTGTAATTCACATTTCTTATTCTTTAGAGATATAGGCAGGGTTACATATCGGGAACAACATGTAAATATACAACAAAATCAACACACACGGACAACACATACCACAGTGTAAACATAAAATGAGAACAAAAGTGTAAATCTGTCAAATGGCGGATTCGTGTGTTGACCAGCGATGTCGATAGATTGGTGATGTTATGATTGATTGAAGTAAACATATTCTATAAAGCTTGATGTCAGTGTTTATTTCCTATTGACTGTCGACCAAATGGCGACTGAGAAAAAAAACATTCCCATATTTATCCAGATTGAATAGACAAAATAGGGACAGAAATAGTAAATAAGCGCAGCTTGTTGTGAAATGAAGACATACGACATGTATATGTAGGTATCATATGACAAATATTGAACAGCCTCATTTAAATTGTACATAGATTATCTATGCCACCTTGCTAATTATAGGCGTAAGAATACTGAGAGAGACGCAAATACAAACTCTCATTATATTTTTCTTTTGGAAAATAGATATAATCATAATAGGTTTGTTTATTATGATGGGAAATATAGCTCCGTATTCGAAAATGTTGGAAAAATAATCCACTCAGGATGCAAACGGCTTTCTTCAATTATTCTTCCAATATTTTCTCACCTTCGTTATATTTTTTACCATAGTACACACAGATACATGTAAGTTGATCATTTCAGATACAGAGGCTAATGTGCTGTATATACACGTGCATAATGCATAAGGTAGTAACTGTTTTATCTTACGTGGGACTGCTATGTTATCAGTATGTGTTTACTGTGGGCAGTGCTAGCTGTTAGAAATCCTTTCAATAAACACGTGAAGGAACACTTGTGATAACAGACCGAATCTGCTACACCTAGTTGTATCAGCAGCCAGGGGATCCTCATTGGCGTTATTACGGCAAACAAGTTATAAAACACAGCGATCCCGGGATTCCAACTCTTTACGTACGTCAGGAACCGTGCAGAGACGATTATATAACACATCGACGCGATTGTTTTTTGAAAGTTAAGTTAAAAAACCCCACCAAAGTGTAAAAATGTTGACAACTATGCAAACAGAAACACGGACAGACACGAAGTTCAATCAAATAAAGACTCGAAAAGATAAAACAACATCATAATTATATTCTATTAGCCTCTCTAATCTATGGCGGAGAAATATTACGTTCGTCATTATGACTTCCTACAATTATAATTCAGTGTCTTCGTGATTAACGTGGTAAATAGTCAGTTATCGCCGGGCTTTCCTTGGTTTGACAGAAGATATGGAGGGTGCCAGTTACTGAATTGGAAACTCTTACCGTATCAGACTCCCCTTCCCTTTACCACCAGACCTTCAAGGTTGTTTTAAGCCGAACACAATATATCATGATATGTGATTGGTATAACTTCGTTATAATTACCCAAAAAGAGAATACTCACGCAAAACACATTTAAGATTTTGTTATTGATTTAGCTTTGCAGCAAAAAAGGTGAATAGACGAAATTTCAAGATATCAAACACGAAAGGACAACATATACAAAATGTAAGATAGCTTAATAACGTGCATTTTTCCTGTTCTTTGGTTTTTGTTTTATTATTATCCATTTATTTGATTCTCAGTTTTTCTCATAGGAGTGAAAATACGGATTTGGGAAAATAATATTAAAATGCTTAACGTTGTATGATTATAAAATTATAAAAAAATGTTTTTGCCCTTCACATAAAACTTCAATGCATCATTTAATTAATACAAAATTAGCAGTTGTTTACATCCTCTAGCTGTGACGTCACTCTGGAGGTTTTTCTTTGTATTTTTTTCAGTATTCAAGATTAAAGAGAAAAAAGTAAGCGAGCGCAATCAATATATTATAAAAGTAAGGAAATCCTTGTGTACTGCTGACTAGCGTTAGTGTACACCTGTCTACATCCTGATGTTATCGTGATTGACTTTGACAACGTCAGTACTTTTTATATAAAGGGTGTTAACTCGGATGATCAGATGTATGATTTATATGAAGATAATAAGATATTTATAAACATTTAATTATCCACTGCAGGTTCGGGAAATTATTTACCTGCTCTATCCCACTGGAAGGTATCAGAACAGACGATTATTTCGGAATCGTGATTTTCATTCCTTTGTGTCTCGTGCTGAGGGGACATCAGAAACACAGAAATTGATCACGTTTGATATCTCTATATATTCTCTCTTATCTATTCGCTCTGTTTATAATTTTGCGGTATCTCTTTGTGTACTCTGTTATCATAATGCCCTAACTGTTGAAATGATGTGTAAACAAATAAAAAAACAACGATAACATTTGTAAATTGATGACTTTCATACAGATATATAGATGCATGATTTGTAAATGGGGTGATCATGGAGGATCATTATTTTTTTTCTGGTTAAAATTATGCAGGGAATATATTGAGTATAAACAAAGATAAAAGGATTTCAGAAATATCATTTATACATTTACTGATGGGATGATGACACTTAGAACAGTTATGGAAATAAAACCTGTAACAGTTATGAAGTGATGAAACCTACAGTAGTTATGGTTATTCCCTAATTATTTTCTAGTAGACTTATGACTTTTATTGACTTTTAGCCTTGAGTTACCTAGATATTAACCCTTTCACCACTGTAGACCATAATCGACTCATCCATATCAATACATGGGAGAGTCTACTAAAATTATTTAGGGGTGAAAGGGTTAACATTTGGTTAGTTTTTGCTACATGTGCAAATAAAAGGACTGATGTTGAAAATCAGTTTCACCTTTTGAACTTTGGCTAACTTTGCGTTGGTATAACAAATGAAACGTGTATCATAGTAATTGCAATCTAATTAAAATTATATCTTCACATCTCTCCCGTTTATTAATGCGACATATCAGTAACCGGGAGCGATGTGAAGACATAATTTAAATAAGATTGTATTAATTGATATTAATTATCTCCATCAAACACTTTACCTCCCAGTCAGTGATAAGATGACCATACACACCAAGTGTTTATCATGTTTCTTTTAGTATTCTGCGAGAAATGGTGGAAATAAATAAGCATAACCTATATCCTTTTATCCTAAATTTACCTAAACATAATTAAAATCTTGGGGTATCAAGCGTACCATGTTTCGCCGTGGTCTCTTCAGGACTTCCGTTCGTTTAAGTACGAAATAAATGAATGAATGACGATTTAACTACCCACCACTTTATGACGGAAATGTAAAAATAAAAATCCTAAAAAATGTGATTAAATTACGTTTAAAAACGTACTAGACAGTTGGGTGCAAGCGGTAGTCACATAATGACATGGGCACTTAACGGGTCATCCTCGATACTCCAGGGGTTATGCTCATTTTCGCTCTCTACACCCTTAGAATATGTTATAGCAAAATTGAAGGCAACCGGTTAGCTATTTGATTGGTCTCGGAAAAAAACCCTGACCAATCCCTCGGCTGATACCTGTCCTTTAAAGATTACAAAGGAACGACACCTGACTTCACTGACAGTCAAGTTTACCGTTATGCGAGCGTAATATTATTTTAATGTACATCGAAGGATCAAACTCCTCTTTTTGTCTCATCAATATATTGGCGCACACCAAGCCTTCGATTCCTCTATGACATATTCCTGGGGTGTAAAGTGCGAAAGTGAGCGTAACCCCTGGAGAATGATATTGGGTCGACTTAAGTTAATATAACCACTCTCTAACACAAACAGTTTTATCCCAAAACTATGTCTCCCTTTTCTGTTTGAAGGCACGCTACTTGTCATTATCTGTCGCTAGGTATTCTAAGTAAGGAAGTATGACATACACGTCACAAATATGAGTTAAGAAAGATTAATATTAATAAAGATGTAACGATTGTGGACTTAAAACTTTTAAGCTGGAGAGTATGCACCCTTCCTGCCGGATATACAAACACTTGTTAAACTCGCCCATCTCCCACAGACATACATATAGCCAGGAGACAGACTAGGATGTGTGTCGGAGAGAAACACAGTTTGAGTATATATCTCATTATACATAATCTAGGGGGTTTAGACACCAACAGGAGGGCACGTTAACAGACTTATAGCATGCTTGACGTTATCTGTAACCGGGCGATCTTTTTATACATTTAGTATTTTCAGTTCAGTTTAAAAATACGATTTCTATGTATTACAGCGTAATACATCAGTGCCCGTATTCATGAAACCGTTCTCATGCTTAAACTCAGATTCTCCACTCAAGACAAATGTCTTGTTCTGGTGATAAATTGATAAAAAAAATAATGTGTCCTTGATTTGGAAGAATTCTGGTGAAACTTTTGAATTGAATAATCACATGATTTAAGCAATTTAAGCCATTATATTGGCACCTTCACGGCTGTTCTGATGCGTGGCCTGATGAAGTCGTAAACTGGAAACACTTTAATTTCTCGCTTATCACGGAGCAGTGCGTGCACGTGAAATACACGATAACCTGATGTGTGGAGACACGTGCATTTTATGCAATTGAATCCCTAACGTGTGGAGAGAAGAAGAAATTCGTACGAACATCACACCCTGTTACAGACAAACCCAGCATGTGCAACTGTAAAATGGTGCCAAAAACTATCGTTAACTCGTCTAAACTGGAAATTTAACACAGTCTAACCACCACTTGGGGATGGTTTGCACTACTTTAGCGCCACTAACTTCTGAAGACAGTTTTACCGTTTAACAAAAATAAGTGTGTGACTTTCTCCGAGGATTTGATTATTAATGATATCAAACACATTTTGGTGATTTCTAACGCGATCGAGTACAATTAAAACAGATCACTTGCTATAAACAGATAATAAATTTGCCTTCCAAAGCCCCAAAGATGACACTAAACTTTTTTCTCACAAACCATGTGATAAAAAAACCAATACACTTGTTGATTTCTTAGTTGGGCTGAAGCTATTTGTTAATACGGCCTACACATAGAATGTGTGTTAACGTCACGGATAAGAGATACAAATTGATAAGTTCTGTCGCTTGTATGATCTTGCAGGAGACAATTGTCTGTGCTGTTCACGATTATGACACGCAGCAGCTGCCAAAATAGAGATAATAAAAAGCAAAACACTTAAAAGTCACCAATTTAACGCATTATAAAAGGACGGACGTGACACAATTTCAATGAAAAGTCGGTAATGTGTTTTCACTGTTCAATATCAGAACTTTCTCGACAATTAGTTGATGTGTTCTTATTTGGTGAACGTCTTTTTCTAAAGTGCTGTTTGGGTCAAGTTGACATAAATAACTGTTTATTGGCCATTCAATTATCCAGAAAAACAAAACAGTCTTCATTCACAAACATTGGTTCAAAAAACGCTTGTCATCCCGATCACGTGGTTTGTCTGTCTGTTTTAAAGGGTTTAGAGAGAGGTTCAGAATGACCTTCTTTCTGTTCTAGTTCAAGAGGTTAGTTTAACATAAAATTCCTAAAACATAGTAATATGCATTAAAATGACACCTAAAATAAAAGTTATGAAATTGCTATTAATATATCATGCGTTAAAATATTACATCATATAGTTGCTGTGTGTTGAGGTTGTGGTATGTTTTGTTGCTGTGTGCTGAGGTTGTGGTATGTTTTGTTGCTGTGTGCTGAGGTTGTGGTATGTTTTGTTGCTGTGTGATGAGTCTGTATTATGTTCTGTTGCTGTGTGCTGACACTGTGGTATGTTTTGTTGTTTTGTGCGGACACTGTGGTATGTTTTGTTGTTGTGTTCAGACGCTGTGGTATGTTCTGTTGCTGTGTGCGGACGCTGTGGTATGTTTTGGTGCTGTGTGCGGACGCTGTGGTATGTTTTGTTGCTGTGTGCGGACGCTGTGGTATGTTTTGTTGATGTGTGTTGAGGCTGTGTAATGTTCTGTTGCTGTGTGTTGAGGGTGTGGTATGTTTTGTTGCTGTGTGCGGACGCTGTGGTATGTTCTGTTGTGTTTTTAGGCTGTGGTATGTTTTATTGTCGTGTGCGGAC
>JAUMHH010010392.1:0-11134 GCA_032359455.1 Chlamys rubida
AAATCTGGTTACTCCAGGTGAAATAGTATAGAAGATATGCCCTGGACAAACATTTTCAAAAGTAAAGGTCAAAGGTCAAGTCATAGGTCACAGTAACCTAATTCTTGCACTCTGCACTTTGCCATCACAAGATGTCTTTGTACACCAAATCTGGTTACTCCAGGTGTAATAGTATAGACGGTATGCCCCAGACACACATTTTCAAAAGTTAAGGTCAAAGGTTAAAGCATAGGTCACGGTGAGGTCATAGTGACCTTTTTCTTCCATTCTGCCATCCCAAGATGTCCTTGTACACCAAAACTGGTTACTTCAGGTGAAATAGAATAGAAGATATGTCCCAGACAAACTTCTCGGACGGATGGAGTGCAAAACTATTGTGCCCCCCTGGGAACCAGTGGGGGACTAACAAATTGATAGCAAATTTTCAATTGAAAGAGGGTCAAGCGAATCTTTTGGAACAACTTTGATTGCCCTTCATCCAAGCATGCTCTACTCAATATTATGACCCTTTATAGACCTCTTGGCATTTTTGAAAAGGGTTCTCTTCTCTTCGTAGATATGAAGAAGTTGGTGCCAGATGACTCTCATTTCAATATGAAGCATAAAGCACCTGCCCTTTGGGCAGAAGAGACAAAAACTCACATTTCCTGTACAAGTTTCTCCAAACAGTGAGGATGTTTCCGCTACAATTTTGAGATAGTTCCAATCATTGGCTGTTTGATTCCAGTATTCTGTGTTGTTCTCATTCACTGAGAAGTCCTGCGATCTCCCAGTCGATGCCAGGTATCTATTGACTAGGTCAAGGTATTGTTTTGATTGATTTTACAAATAAGGAATGTATCTTAATTTCCAACTGACCTAACTGATTTAGTGTTGAGTTTATCCAAGAAGGTTTTATGCAGAAACAGATTATTTCTTCCAGTCTAAGAGAACTTAATTGTTAAATAAGTTCAACAAATGGGTGGTCTTAAAAGTAAACATGAGCCAATGTCTCTGTTAACATACAGTGTTCTCATTAAAAGCTAGTTACTGGCAAATGCATCAACTTTGAACCAGCTATATTTTTCAGAATATGTATACGGGGTAGGTCAAAATTATGAAGCATGTGAACATTCAACAGCAATTTTTTCAGGTCTATTACCTGTTTTGAAACATGGTGAAAACGCTGACATTACATATCATAACTGCTTCTTTCATCAAGTTCTCATACACTTATCTTACACAAATTTACACATTAGCAGTGTTGTTTTCTTAAATTATAATTCCCAATATAAAAAAATACTGTTTGTGAAATCTCACCTAGACAGAAGATATTTTTGTGGTTATTGCTTCTACAGTTAAACTGGCAAATTATCTGTTAACAATATTTCTCAAAAAAAAAAAAAAATATGAATCAAAAATGTCTTCAGATAATATAAATAAGGGAACAATTATTCATTAATTGCAGATCAACAAGTTTAATCTGTCTTAAAGAATAAACATATTAAGAACTCTATTCTATTCAGAAAATAACTATGAAAAATTTACAATTTTCTTGCCCTTCAGTAGTTCATAAACTTTGAATTCAATTGCCACCATTGATCATACTTTATGGTGTCAAAGGATACGTTGCCACAGCTAACCAGTAGGCCAACACTCCTATCTGTAGAGCGAATGGAAATATCGGGAATATCAAAGTAAACATCATCTTCCCAATGGCTCTGAAACAAAATTAAAAAGTTATACATGGGAGCAAATATTGTTATAAATACAGGATGTATCTTCTTTCATATCAAAAAGACATGCATGTAATCATTAAACCAAAGGCAATCAATAGCTTTCAAAGTTTATAAGCATGCACCCGATGAACAATTGTTTACTGATTTACGAAAGAATACCTCAGCTGACAGAAAAGAAAAGCTTTTTAGGGGTAATCTGAAAACAATCTACAACTTTATTGCCCAAATATAATCATCACTTCATTGATTTTTTCCAACTTTTATTTTTCATATACAGGTATCTCTCATAAAATAGGCAGAAATATTTAGGGCGATTTATCTTTCAAATTATTACATTGAAATTAAAGGTAGAATTAATGAAATAAGTAATTGGGCTCTGTAATAATGATTGAATACTGACCTACTGCCCTCCTTTATGAGTGATATGGCAATTCTGATCCTCACACACAAAAACAACAGGACAATCAACATAATCAGTAAAATTAAAGCCGAGATGATTCCTGCAAATAAAATAAAACATTTATAAATAACCTTAATACCCGTAAGTCCAGGTCCTATTAACCTATCAATACATTGTTACATGTGTATAAATCATCTAAAACTAGAAACTCCTGATGTTGCAGTTCCTGTATATATAAATACCAGAGAAATTAAATATATTGATGTCTTTAATTTAATAACTATGAATTCGACAAATCAATTTTTTTTGTTCTCCTAAAACAAAATTTCATCAGTGAACATGAAATTATTTTTTTTTCTTCTGATATTTATCTGTGGGGGTGATTTTTCACCAGCATAATTGCAATCATGACAGGTTGCTAGGAATAAGTAACAATACAATTTAAAAATACTTAGAGGTACATGTGCATAGTCAATTAATTACTGAACTACTTCACAGCCTGAGTTTTGTGCCTGGTTACCTGTGTTACTAGTACAATTTAGGCTTATGAATAAAAATGATATTATCCAACTACAATTACACAATTTTAGTATATTCTATCAGTGAGTAGACGTAGTGACCACTGTGTGATCACGCAGGGGGGACATGTATAGGTAACATGATTTGTGAATGGGAGACAATTCTATAGATATCAACCAAGTATCGAGACTTCTGTTGGTAAACATATTTTGGAGGGAGAGTCATTGTGTTCCCAGTCTCTGCACCGGAAAGACGTCTCAACTTTTGTAGGTCAAAAAATTGTGATATTCTTAAAAATAATACAATTTAAATCACTCACTTAAAACAGTAAGCAACACACTTAAGATTGTATTTCGACAACATAAACTTACCGATTGTATTTCGACAACATAAACTTACCAAATGCCAGGAACATGTCAGGTTTGGACCAGTGGAGGACAATAGATACAACATGGATACTGAACTCCTCATTGCCTTCCAGATTGGCGTAAGTCCAAAAACACCAGTAGGTTGCTGTGACATACAGACAGGAAGTTAAAAAGTTTAACAAGATAGAAATATCATTTATCTGGTAACATTATTGTACATTAGGAAAAAAATACACTAGTTTATCTCATGTTATTAGGTGTCTTAATTTTTGAGACTGGAAGTAATATACTCAACTAAATTTCTAAATTCTTACATTTATTTATGAAAATGAAAGACAGTTGTCAATGTCATACTGTTATTTTTACTTGCTGTTGTTAGAGAATTTTTTTCAAATGAACTTTTTTGAGATTTTTTGTAGTTTTACCGGAATAAATCTGTGAACTGAAAAGTTAGGTACAAATTGTGTGAATTAAAGTCTGTTGGATAAGTGTTTTTTATTAACTTTCTCCAAAACCAAGAAACCAATTAGTGAACAACAATTTATCGAAAGGCAGTTGTCTATAAAGCTTGACAATTTGATTGATATTACACATGTTTATTAAGTAAGTAGATTGCTTTGAGTTATTGACTTTCATATGAACTGTTATGGTTTTGTTTGTCAAAATAATTATGATGTACCAAGTTAAGTTTTCGAGTTTTTACGTTCTATTTTTACTCAACTACTGGAGTTAAAAAACGCTGTTAAACAGAGATTAAAGTGATCACATTTGAGCCCAGATGGAGTTTGAGTTTTTTTGCATCAGAAAGATATTTGAAGTACAATTACATGCCTGTGTAACATTGAATATATATTCAGCCAGATCATATATGATAGAGCAAATCTGTATCATACACTGCAATTCTAAAGTTGAAATCATTTTACAACTAACAAAATTTTAAATGTGTTTGCATATATATACATACAGAATTGTTGTTTCTCCAATATTTTAAGTCTATGTAACAGTTATACTCACAGAAGCTAAACAATCCCAGAAAGGCAAATATAGTGACCCACACCATGATGCCCGCGATAAACCTCAAAACGGTGATCCATATAAGGGAGACAATCATACTCAGGATCAGGATTCTAAAACACACCAATGTCATGTAAAGATCAAAGTGCACATAAAGGAGAAGTGGATGTGAACAAAAACCATATCAATCTATTTCATCTGCTGAGGAAATTGAACTTCAAATTGGAAAATGTTTTATTAATACATGTACATGTGTAAAGAACTTGCATATGAAAAATCACGACTTTTTAAATTTACCTTTATTAAATATATCCTTCTATGAAAATTGGTGTTTGCCTTTTTCATTGCCACTTTACAACTGATTTATACATTTATATTTTTCCAAGTCACTTGTGAATTAAATGAAATTTCCTTTTAGCACATTATTTTTAAGATACGTATATATACTGTTATTCAAAGCAAATGTGTATATGTTGATGCTTAACTATATATATGCATTACTAAAATATCAACTAACTGTACAAAGTTTCACTATTCGAAATTGCACAAATTGTATCCAGTAACATTATTGCACCTACAACTATATACTGGGGTAACGTTTTAACTACCTAACAGTGTGCACCAAGTTTATTATAGCTAGACTATATATATATATACACATTCATCATCTGCTGAATTAATAGACTGTTGATATTAGACTTGGTAGCTTACACAAGCATCATCCACCAAGTCGACACAATGTCAGCAACTATCTTCTCTCCATACTCCTTGGCTTTGAGGAATACTCCAAAAATGCTGAAAAGCACAAAACAATTAAATAATTGATTACTGAGTACAGTGCCGAAATATCGTAGATATGAGGAATTGGTATATGTGTTTGTGTGTGTGCACATGCACAGTATGTGCTCATTTGCCAATCAAAATGAGGTGTCACTTCTAAAGTATGATGTCATATCCTAAATATTTTCAAGATGAGAATTTTCCATAAATGTAGACAGATCTCCTAACCCTGATAAATATCCTCATTTTATTTGCAAAAAATATGTTTTTTTTCTTTTTTTTCTTTCATAATTACTGCTGAAACAAAACATGATTAACATCAAAAGTTTATGAATTCATAAACCTCTAAATACTATGGTATGAAATTCCTCCAAAAACCCCCAAAACAGATTGTCTCCCTTGATCAGTATGAATCTCCATTAACAAATGCGTGGAATATTAACATACCCAAGGTTTTCGGCCAGGGACTCAATCGAGATGGCATTGTTGTTAGAGTCTGTTACATTTTTAGAAGCAATGCTACTTGACTGCACGTTGGAAAGGAGGCTGCCTCCCACGTCCAGGAAATCAACCAGGACTTGTGGAACGCATCTGTTGATGACTGTAAAAAAATTGTATACATTATAGTATTTGTTTTGTTTAGAAATAAACATTTATTACTCAACTTAATATTACATTTCATTTTTTCTTCATTAATAATCATTGCAGCGAAATCTTCAGTTGAGGACCACCAAACCGAAAATTCAAGGTTGAATCAAGAAGCTTGAATATAAACTAAATAAAATACATTCATTTAAACAACAATTTGGAAATCAATGACCATAACACAAACATTTTACTTTGATAACCTTTGGCATTGACAGAGAATGATGCAGAATTTATTTATATATTTATAATGATTTAAATAGTTTGTTGGGAAATTTAATGCATCATCAAGATATACACATGAGACAATTGTTTTTTTTATGACTATAGATTATCAAACTGTGACAGCAATTCACTTCCTTTTCCTTTTAATTCTTTCAGTTTAAACTTGATTAGTTGATACACTAGCCCTCACGCCCAAAAAGTGATTTTTTTTTTCAAATTGTAAATCAACTTCTGGAGATGACGAAATGTGACACTACATAGGTGTGGCATAACAAACAAAACACCGATACTATAAAGCAAACTATTCTATCATTAGTGACTGTCCGGGTATCTGTCTGAAATGATATTTCTGCAATAAAGGAAGAACCACTTAAAATTGTAACGATTAAAAGAGCATGATGTACATCATAAATGACATCATTTCTGAAAACTGAAAAATGATGAACAAGATAAAAAACATATACGTATGTGTATTTCAATATTTTGTCGAACCATTCAGTGTAAAGTGATTGTGTATGTGATGAAGAATGTCGAACCATTATACTAAGTGTTTAAATGAACTGTGAGAGAATTCAAACTAAAAATCTAATCAATAAATCAGATAAGCAATGTTCCACTTCACAATGACACTCTTTATTCTTAGTTAGATAGCAGTTTTAAATATACTCGTACTACTACCACAATATAGGATATTATTATATACCCATATTACTACACGTACCTCAATAGTATCTATGGTACATTAAAGGTGATGTAACTGGTACATGTATCAATGTGGAGTTTGACCGTTTACAAAAATCCTATTATAAAATTAATCTGATCAATCGTATCAGATAGGATCTCTAGTGTATACCGGTAAGTATTTTATTTCCATCTATATCCTCCAGAGGCGTATTATCTCAGCGGTCCAGAAACGGGCCACTGTGACAGCCAGATGGCCTGTTTGATCCACTTTTTTCACGCAAAAAATGTTGTTTTTTATTTCAACATTAACAATTTCAAAATCAAAATAACGTCATTGTACAATGTACTATCAGTCTGGATCTTTTCATATTTTTACCCGTCATAAATAGCAAATGCAATTTGAAGCATACTGCAAGAATAATATTTTGTTGACAAAATGAAATGAAACCAGCATGTCTAAAAACAGTGTTCATTCTCTTTATGTGTATGAAAATAATGGGCATCTTAACAGAGCAGGGTTTTTAAACAGAATTTTAAATTACTACATGTAGAAAATTATTTGATTTATTCAACAAATAATTTCTGTCCGAAGTTCATTTTTCATATTTCTCGTCAATGTTAAACATTTTATTGAGGATGGTCTGTAATTTTTTTCATTATGCTGGATTAAACAGAATAGCTGTTCATATTTATGTGATAAAGATAATACCAATACATATATGTATTTGATATGATTACTTTGATCAGCATATATATATATGTAATAATATGTTCATTTTTTCACAATCTCTGAATACATGACAGTTAAGAAATATATTTGTTGAATATCGAAGAACCCTTCCTTTCCATTTATAGTGACACAACATTGAAAGCACAGTGCTTAAATAAACTGATAATTTCAATTAGATAAACACAAGAATGATTCGATAAATTGCGCTGTAAATAAGTTGATACTTCACACTGATCACAAAGTAACAAAACTCATATATTTTTATTCAAATTGTGGACATAAATTGAAAACAAAATATGTGCAAGCGACACAATATTTTACAGATTATGTACTTACAATAGTTGTCTTTGTGGAAAAGACACAAAACATATTTGTCAAATAACATATCATACATCAGGTATTTTTAATTCATACCCAATGTGTACCGTATTATATCTGACACAAACATCTACAAATATGTATTTTTAACAAAACCTGTCTTTGTGGAAAAGACATAAAACATATTTGTCAAATTACGCCACAGATCAAACAATACGAAATGAAACACACATTAACTATATTAATATGTTCTAATTCGACCTTCTCAAAAGAACATAAATCATTTATCATGAAAACACCAACACTTGTATGGGAGGAAGCCTCAGTTCATGACAATAAAGCAAGAAAAAATGTAATGTTCCCATTTTTGACTCTTCAAAACAAACATTTGAAATGTCCTAAATCTTATTGGTACTGTTAATTATCCAGATAAACAAAAATCAGAGTGTTTATGTATATAAAACATGAAAAATGTCCCAATATAGTGACTCTTGAACATAAACATTTGGAATGGCCTACGTGAAATTGGAAAGCAAATATTTTGTTAATAAGAAATATTTATTAATCAACATTTAATGTTCTTCTCAGGAAATTCTGTTCTTCAACACATTTTAAATGAGAGGCAAACAGAAGATTTAAAATTGAAGTAAACTTAAAGAAAATTAATGGAAAAAAGTTAGTCAGAAGAGAAATTGATGGTAGCCTTCATTTCACCATGGGGCGGTTCATTTCACCATGACCTTCATATTACCATACTACACCGGTAAGACATTCTAAATTCTGATTAACAGCAGATAAGTTGACCATACTTACGAGGAGAACTCTCCAGGAAGTAGGCAGGACATTGGTCACCATCCACCAGAGCTCGCATGGATAGCTAAAGAAAAATCAGTCTCTCAATATCAGAAAAACAACACTCTTTAATGACTACTACATATACTTCTCTCCTTATTTTAATCTTGTATATATTGTACTTTCAAGTAGTCATAGTCAATAAATGAATATAGTATCATGAACAAGACAAAAGTATTGCATCCATAGTCCCCCACAAGTAATGATTTCTATATTTAACAAACAGTACACATATGTCAGGAAGCTTAGGTCAAATGAGGTCATAGTGACCTACTTCTTGCACTCTGCTATTCTTAAATGTTTTTGTACACCAAATATGGTTACTCCAGGTGAAAAAGTATAGAAGATATGCCCTGGACAAACTTTTTCAAAAGTTAAGATATAAGGTCTAAGCACAGGTCACAGTGAGGCCATTATGTGACCTTCTTCTTGCACTCCACCATCCCAAGATGTCCTTGTACATTAAATCTGCATGGCTATTCCAGGTAAAATAGTATAGAAGATATATGTCCCAGACAAACTTCTTGGACGGAAGGAAGGAGAAGGAGGGAAGGACAGACGGAATGCAAACCTATAATCCGCCCCCCCCACCCCCCCCCAGAACCGATGGGGGACTCAGTACCTTGACCTTTGACCAAATGGCATTAAAATGACCAGCTACTTCACCCTCTTGAGGTTTGGTGGAAACAGGTGGACATCATTTGTGAAGTTAAGGAGTGGAAAACATCAGATTGGAGGGTCTGAATGCATCGGCTTGCTTTATCTTTACATGTGACAAATTGACCAAAAAAGTTTAGGTGCAACACAGTACCAAGTATACTTCTACTTTGTAAAGTTTTGTAAAGAAGAGTATAGCAGGTGTGCTTACGCATCATAATGAAGATAGGCATATACTGAAAACAATGATTTAGTGAACATCATCAATTTACTAATGAATAATCTTATAAAATTGTCTTAAATCGTTTCAGAAAATGCTTGACACAAGAGAGATAAAATTTGATAAAGCCAAACACTCACAGATTGGTCGTATCCGGTCTTACAGTACTGCAGGTCAGCACTTGAAGTAGCATCAGTGATATAGGCATAGTTTGTGTTGGGACAGGATGATACACACACCTACAATAGGGAAACAAATATAACCATATCTTAGCGATTGAAAAATTGTATAATTTTTTATACATGCAATTTGCTTTGCAATTATCCTTTTAAGAGTTCAGGGATATTAGTGGGATTCTTGCACATAGTGTTCATATTGGACTACTTATATAACAAAAAAATGTCTTAATTTACTTTTAATATCTTCATTTTGTTAAAAAAAATAAAAAAAAATAATTCCTAAATTGTGAAGATTTGTTTGCAATTTAATGTTTCATTTCACTTTTCCAATATCTGATTCTTTAAAAACAAATCAATGACGATTCTACTCATTCGTTCTGAATATTCCAAGCATGACAACCCATCCTGTTTTAATACTTACCTGTGGAGTTGGACACCCCGTCACAAAGATACCCACACCCATCCTTCCACACTGAACGAGGTCAAAGAAAAACAGGTAGTCTTTCCCCCTGCAAGTAGATCACATATTTGACTTCATGTTAACTGCCTTAACATAAGAAAGTTTCGGCACCTTGCAGCTTTCATCAAAGATTCATCCCATTCAAAGCTTACAGAATAGGCTCCAAAATTCTTCAAAAAGTGACCCTAGCCTTTATGGTTATTGAGAAGAAGCAAGCATTCTCTTTTGACATTACATGAAGGTCAACGTAATTTATTTGACCACATTTAACAGCCCACCATCTGAAGTTAGCTATAGGTCAAATACCCTGTTCCTAAGGATTCTTAAGAATAAATGAAAAATTCTAAATGTCTATAAATGACAGACAAAAACATATTTAAATGGCAGTAAGTAATTCAGCTTTGGTTCAGATGCTCAAAACAAAATATAAGGACAATTATATATTTTTAAAATTTATACAAATTGTTTTTTTTTAATGAAAAGCTATGTCATATTATGGGCTGATCATCATCATTCGTGATTGATGTTGAGTACAAATAATGTCACCAATTCGTGTATAACAGTTCATCAATGATCTGTCTTCTCAAAATATACATAAGAAAATGTGCTAAAAGGCAATGACTTTTACAAACCTATGACTTGATGAATCAAACTTGACCTTGTGACCTCAAGGATCAGTACACGAAGTTATTACTAATGTAGCTAACAGGAAAGAAGAAAACACACGGCGATCAAATGTTAAGATTACATTTTCTGCAGCCTTACTTGTTTTTGCCGTATCCACACAAGTCTCCATTAGAATCCTCTGGGTAAAGCAGTAGATAGGGATCTCCATTTGCGAATGCTGTGGATGTTAAAAAGATTGTATATACTGCATAATATCGGCTTTGTTTCTAAAAACATGTCCCAATTTAAATCGGTCATTCTTGCTGGGAACTATATATGGATTATTTTTTTAATTTTCCCCAAATTCATCATTTTCCAAAATAAAATATTTCAAAACATCTTCATAATTAAGTCTCTATCATGTAGCAGTCAAGTGTCTAGGCAGAAACTGGTTGTAATACCTGTGATACTGAACCAAGATTTTGTTAGGTGACCACTATTACACCTAGCGACACCACAATCATCTGTTCCAAAATCTTCAGAAAATGAAGTCAAAAGCATGAAAAAACTTAATAAAAGTACAAGAGGCCCAATGGGCCTGAATCGCTCACCTGGTATTAATCTCACACTTGTAATCTTAAAAGTGGACTAAAACACAACTACAGGCAGAATATCAGTGTTCGATTCATAAGAACCTATTAAAAGATTTAAACATATGACGCCCGTGACCTTGAATGTCGAACAAGGACATTAGGTTGA
>JAUMHH010010403.1:0-11133 GCA_032359455.1 Chlamys rubida
CCACTATTCCGGTAACATGTTAAAGATTACACCAACATCAAATATATACCACTATTCCGGTAACATGTTTATGCTCTTTCAAACTATTTTACAGGTATCCAAAGTGTCCGTACAAATGACTTTTTAAAGTCTATTGAGACAAAGAGTCAGGTTTAAATTTTCTAAATAACGTCGATGTCAATGTTAGTATAACATTAACAAATCAGTTTTTGAGCGGATCAATGTTGATGGTGAATTAGTAATGTAATAATACAGGGGTCAAGCAGAATGCCATATCTGTTTATCAGACAATCCAGTGTCATAGATTTGTCATTATCCACGTACGGTGGGGTCCCAAAGGACTGGAGACGGTACAGTGCTACCAGTATTACACACACACGCCTATCAACCTCTCGGCGACACGTGTGTGCTGTCATATCGGACAAACAGGGGTCACAAAGTACACAACTAAACTCCACTTTACATGACAGGGATAAAATATAATTAACAATGATTAACCCTAGGTATCAAATGATGTAATATAAATATCAATACGATAACATTTCATTTTAAGTAAATATATTTTATTATATTGATATAGCAATGAATGAAGCAGAGGAAATTTTACGAATATGTTTTGGGATAGATTAAAATAGTCCCGTTAGCACTAACATTGCTTTCTTCTGAAGATGAAGTAGGTTTAATATAGAACTTTTTGTCACTTTAAAGGGTAACTAGAATGACATATTACGATTAAATAACGTTTAAAAATATGACATAATGCGAATCAGTTGTAAAGCAGTATATTTTCTGTTCAAATATATTTCATTGTAATTAAAAACGAATAATTTTTCATTAAAACTAGCGTTGTATTGTAAAGCGTTCAGGGAAAGAGAAAAGCGTGCAATGTTAATCATATTGAGACACAGAACATTATACCAGTATATCGGTGAAAAGAAATAAATTCATGGTAACTGATGTGACTAGACTTACTTTAGGTCTCTCAGGCGGAGAACTTCCTTTGCGAGGGATCCCATTCCGAGGTTAGAGGTTATATCCCGGGGGCGGGGTCACAGGAGGTTAACAGATCACAAAGTATAAACCTACAGATGTATTATGTTAATGCTGATCCACATAGGCCTGATCGACACTTATAGAATACCTCACTGCAATTTCATATAAACCAACGATGATCCAACAGAATAATACTTTCTTTTCGTTGATCACTATCAAATTAATGGTGCATGTTATGCAGCCATATCAAATAAAAGCAATAACACAGTGCAATCCGTTTATGAACAAACTTTCCTCCCTATCCACATACTCCCGGGTTTGTGTAAATTTCTATGAATAGCAGCATCCGATCAGACAAACTAGACAAATATGGACGTCCCGTGAGATGTTGGCATAATATATTCCAGCTCTACAGACCTCGACACTTAGAGGCTGGTAGGGAGGATCCTGGAATCAGGATAAAAGTAGAACATAGTTTTGAAAGTCCAAAATTTAAGTTCCAGTGTACCGGTACGAAGTCGAGATTGGTGCATGTCCGTGTTGCGGAACTTACATCAACTAGTTGTTGTAAAGGATTACTGGTGCTGAGAGGAAGAACCGTGGATCAGTGGCCTGAAACGATGCAAACAATACTGTACACTACATTGCACATCTAAATGAAAGATAGTATTCCACGGTACTAACAGTCGCGAGCTGCCAAACAGATACATCGATTTTGTAATCAGAACAAGGTAGCATGTATCTGCCGAGCACCAACCAAAGGCAAGAGAGGACCAACCCAGACTAACACCCTACCCCTACCATTCGTCAGCGGAGGCTCCGGCTCGACAAAAAGACGAAAGTCATCGAAAATTAATTTGTGCTTATAAATTATTCAATTGTGAATGAGCCTGATGCTACAGTAGCGGTGATGGAGTAGCGCCTACAGCATACAGCCTATTGGAAAACGAATTAACTGACTGCTACTCGCCAGTTTATGGGATCCTGAATATATTTTATTCTTCCACATACCTGGTCATGGAAGCTGGCATTGATTCTAGAGCAATGCAGCTATCCACCTGGGCACACTCGGTGGCAGAAATACCGGCCCAGACATAATCGCACTACGCCAACGACTTTACTTTATTTTATATGTCCGTCGACAATTGTTCAACATTGCCACGAGGGTCAAATGTCAGTGTCTTTCTGTATCATTTTGAACGATATTGTCACTACGTTAAATAACTGTAGAGATTAGCAGCACGAATAATAAAGAATGGAAACACTATTTTAAAAAACCAAACAGTCATTTTGTTTTACTGATATAAAAAGGTAGTACTATAAATAAATCTGACTTTGAATGATTTAAAAAATATCTTTATTTTGAATTTTAAAGTGTTTTCAATATTATTTTTAATGAAACAGGCAATCAAGACATCTCTCACAGCTGTAAACAAGGATTGATCAAGCGCACCACTTGAAGTGATATTACTGAGTGAATGATATGATTATTTGTGTTATCTAATGATCTAGGAGTTTACTCATAGACATCTCCAACATCAATCTTGGCTCATCACGTGTGTTTGTTTATGAGAATATTTATATCTCGTGGCCCCTATTAGTTACCTCGTCTAACAGTGATCTGACCAGATAGACTGACTTATTGAGATAATTGCACAGAATTGTGGAACACCATTGGAATATCAGTACTGCTTTGATTATTTAGAGGTTTATAATTCTACAATGTTCTGATTTGATTATTTAGTGGTTTATAATTCTACAATGTTCTGATTTGATTATTTAGAGGTTTATAATTCTACAATGTTCTGATTTGATTATTTAGTGGTTTATAATTCTACAATGTTCGGATTTATATTGGATTGATGACTAACAATTTGAACATTTCTTGAAGTGTATATATACTAAGACAATTAACGTGAGTTAAACCGATGATGTAATGTACCATATAAATTATAACTGAGAAATGTTGAATATAAAGAAATACTATACTGAATCATATAAATGATAAATGGATTATTGTAAGATTGAATGAAATAACCTTATGTACCAGATAAATAATAAATGGTAAAATATAAAAGACATGCCGTAATATACCAGATTTATCAGTTAATGTTAACGCTACGTTGATTAATTATAGCCGAGTGTTATTATTGCCCAATGACATCCGAGGTGAGAAGAGTTCAGGTAGATTATCTCACAAACCTTTAATGACAGCCGAGGTGAGCAGAGTTCAGTTAGATTATCTCACAAACCTTTAATGACGCACGTTTAAACATGGTGTTATTTTCACAAAATTTTCATAGTCAGCCTCAATTAAATTTCACTTGTGTATTTAGTAGATAAATATAAAAATATGAAAAAATATATTCGCAACAAAACAGAGGGGTTCAGTATTTTATTAATGACATTGATGTTGCATAATATATATTAAGTGTGGAAAAACAGAAACTGTGGTTGGGAGAACATAAAAGCCTGTACAAATGTACTATGTATCATTAAAATAAGGTTAAACATTTCATGGAAATGACACTAGTGACAATATTTAACATATGCATTATCAACGAAAATGTATAGAAAACGTTTCCATTTATATTTATAATTAAAAAAGTAAATGTAGGTTTAAAACACAACGAGATGCATTTTACAGAACAAAATAGAGTATCGAAATGGCTAGGAATATTTGATACATTAACATAAATATGTACATTGGAGATGGTCTAGGTATTGACTGCATCAACGAGATCTCCAGAGGCCAGGACACGTAAAGGGTTTGTACATAATAATGGACCTCAGTTTGATGTGATTGTGAAGATTGAAGACGCATAACAAAGACAGATCGCTACACTTACGTGTACAAACAAAAGCAACGGACACCACTTCTAACAAAGACAGATCGCTACCCTTACGTGTACAAACAAAAGCAACGGACACCCCTTCTAACAAAGGCGGCCCTGTCCTTCTGTGTAACGTACCTTTAATGATAAAGACCAGTATTCTTAGCTTAACCTTGTAGCGTTGAAGACTACAGCTCGTCTATAGTTCCTACTTGCCTTGAAATCTTTTGATGAAACTTTTCCATAACGTTTGTTAATGAACAATTGATTCGTACTACTGGCGTGGAAAAGGAATACGTTACCTTGTCATTAGTATGGTTCATATGCAGTGACTGAAGGCCATACACACTACCTACAGCCTCCTCTTTAATATAACTGTCCCTCATAACAAATGTCTGCTTTAAACCTAGAGCCGTATAGCAATGTTTATAACTACCGATATGTATCAAACAGAGCACTAACTCACATCCTCTATAACATGTAGCTTATGTCAGTTCTAAAAAGAAAACAAATAATCCCGAATTTATCAGATATTTTCTCCTTGAATGTCTTTAAGGAGTGCTTTATCGCGTTCTTTCTGATCCTCTCAAGGAAACCCCTCCAAATCGTGAGTAATGTATTTGGCTACGACAAGAGGATACGCTCAGTAACAATCGGTTTATTGAGGCATTCAAAGGCAAATTGGGACAAACTGTTGACGTTTGTGTTTGGTATCATTTTGTTCTATTGTTGAGGAGATATCAATAAGAAAGGTAGTTTAAATAATGGCCATCCATTTGCTCTTCTTATCCACAAGGAGGCTTCCTTTATCATCTCCGCTGGATCAGTTACATCAACACTCTTTGATTATGGTAGCAGATCAGTGAGTGATGATGTTAAATATGGCTGGACTATTTATGTGTATGATATAGCAAGCAAGCGTAGTAGCCTTCACCGGTACGGATTCAAGTAGAGTTCATAAAGCTGTGAATACAATGGTATCAATGTCATTTTGTTTCTCCCCATCTCACACAATGTTAAGAGGTAAACATCTAGGTGACGTTAGGCTGTTACAGGAACTTCGTTTGCACTGACGATACAGACACTTCAATACCACAAATGTAAGGGAATACACACGATAGATCATAAATAACTATGCATTTAGAATCAACGTATAGAACGAGTGTTTGAAACATATATTGCAGTATGAATGCAAGTCAGTTACATATGTATCAATATTTAATGAAGTCTTAGCCGTCCAGTCACTTATATGATATTACTTACCAAATGGAAAAATCACGGGGTCAAAAATACCAAACGAAACGAGAAGTCACAGAGTTTGCAGCTGTAATGTGTACGCCGTCTGAAAACTGTATTGCGGCGGTGTAATACACATTTGATAGCAGTAAATTGGTGAATACCTATATGTGGGAGAATTGATTAAGAAACAACTTTCCAATAATTCCCAGTGGCGGCGTCTCTTCTTATGTAAATTACATATTTTATTAATCGAAAAATGAAATCTAGGACATCTATATATCCTCCTGGTGAACTAGTTATAGCGGGTTAACTGTTTTGTCTGGCAATGACAATGATTGTTTTACTCTGTATCTGGAATATTCGGTGATGACATATCTACGCATTTTTTTAGTCAGCCTTATTTTCGAGACAGATGTATTTTCGACATTTAAATGTTAATCAGTTGTACTATAAAAATATAAGATAAAGCAATGCGATAATCTTCCATTACCACTTTTACAAAAGTATGTATATCCACAGATACTAGTGGCGCTGTGTTGACACATTAATTGTCCGAAAATGTTCTCACCAATGTTTCCTATATAGAGCACACAGCATTACTAGTCAGAGGTATGTGTACAACTATCACTTTAAAAATATTTTACCGGAAACAGTCAATTTTATGCGGTTGTATAACGCTAATCACTGTAATCGTCTGAAACCAATTAAACTACCAACAGATCGCTATCTATTATATTGGGGTAGAACGATACAGGCCTAGTTGTAATTGGCAAACTTCACCTCCAATATCTAGTTGTTAGCGGCGTTGAGCTATATATGTATGCTACATGATCACTGTATACAATAATAACCTGTTGTATTGACAGTATCTGATAATAGTAAATACATTTCTTATTTATGTTATCACTGAGATACACGTGGTCAACCGATACTAGCGTTAACAATCTCCGGATTACATCTAATTTCCGGAAACCCCGGAACTTGACAGATATTTCGAGAGTCATTGACAAGGATCCCGGAGAATGTCAGATTACAGGAATCTCATTGGTCAAAGAGAATAAGCTTCAATCAACAACAAACAGACTTGTTAAGTGAAATTATTTCCCGTCATAATCCACATTGTATTTGAAAATATGCAGATAGCAGTTTCTTACGTTAATGAAGAGCTTATCAATAAATTGGAGATTTCTATGTTTATCTGTAAAAAAAATAAAAACAACCTGAAATTGCTGACTGGAACCTCTTCATTTCGACACCTATAATTCAACCAAGGATTTAGTAGAATTGTACAAACGTCTCATTTCCGGTTCCTCTAATAAGGTTGTGACCGATTTGCGCATCATTCATTCAATCCCCTTCCGCCAACGTACGGCTTTCTCAGTACGCATGCGCTTGACATTACAACCCTGCCATGCTATATGGATTGTGATGTTGCGTGATCAAAGTAATTATAGTGCATCGGTCATATAACATATCCACTTCACTTCCCGAGGGCTCGCTCTATATTTACCATTTCTTATCTCGCCGACAGAAAATTAGCCCCTATTTGAACCAATTTTCATACATCAGATACAAGCCATATCAGATGACTTTTTATGAAATATTGTGACATACCGATTTCCTATAAAAACGAGTCAGACAAAACTCTGACATTTCAAAGGGCAGTAATGTGCCATTTGTATATTAAAAGTCTTATTCAGACCATGCGATTAGAAATGAAAATTGGACAATTTTAAAAAGACAAATATCGAAAAATGACGGTTCACTGTATTATTCGACATTTATATTCACAAGACTGCTTAAAAATCAGCTTTAAATAATGTTTAAATCAGGAGCAATCCTGTTTAACCTTCCTGATTGCATTTGTCTAACTCGTCTATTGAGTTTTGAAGCTAGGACAAACTATAAAAGTGCTATTATTGTAATGTCTTCAAAAGATTATGAAAAAGGATTAGTATTTTTTATAGTATTTATTTGTTTAACCATTAAACACGTTTTTTTATCCGTATTTAAGTTATTTAGAAATAACACATTATTCGTATGTAAATATTCTTCATAAATCTGAGCGCTTGTATGTTCCTTATACAGCACCTGTTACCATTGTGATTTCACCTGTACGGCGTTACCATGGTGATATGTCACCTGTATGACGATACCATGGTGATTTTACCTGTACGGCGATACCATGGTGATTTTACCTGTACGGCGATACCATGGTAATTTTACCTGTATGGCGTTACCATGGTGATATGCCACCTGTATGGCGTTACCATGGTGATTTTACCTGTATGACATTGCCTAGGTGATTACACCTGTACATGTATGTTTTTTAATTACAAAGATTTTATATAAAGCGCTACTTTCTACTGAGAGTTGAATCCATATAAATGTTATTGTATAGTTTAAAGTTGTCGGATGTTCCCATATTAAATCAAAATGATGCTAAGTTATTCTTGATATTATTGCGATTTGTATAATACATGTATCTATTTTAAATTCCTTAATGATATCCTATTGTTTTTAACTCTATATAATATTGTCGTGAATCTCAATACAACGTATAATTTTGTATGTTGTCAAATATGCGTGAAGAATTGCTGTATAATTGTCAGCATTATTATTATACTTTTAATGATAATGATATTTCATTACTGTTTGGTGCTGTCATTAGGTTAACATTCATTTATTATAATCCGTTTAGTAAACTGTGTTGCACATGTAGCTTCCAGTCCTACATTGTATATCATATGGTGCCTACGTTCTTAGCTGTATTCCTTATTATTTTATATGTTGTTAGGTTTAATTGTTTCGCGAATATGTCAGAAGGATGATATCGCGGTATAATTTCAGTGTAACGTCTGTATTGTAACCTCCAATAGATTGCGTCATAATGCCTCCACAACACAAAGCTCGGTGCAATACATCCTGTCGTGTCGTTCCTAGCCAGGGTCTTGTCGGGTAAATTACAGGCTACAGTGCGTTGCTAATAGGAACCCGTTATGCTGGCTTGTGATCGGGCCTACATTGGGTCGGGAGGCTGACAGTTACCAACAACCCATGCTCTGGGAGTATGAGAGCCTTCCCGAGTCGTGAACATGCACAATTGATAGGTTGTCCACACGGGTCAGACGCTTCACGAGACATGGTGTTTAGTTACATGTTTTCTAAATAATTTGTTTTCAGGAATTCAAATCCGACAAATGTTGTTAAGACATTCATATCACAGACGATTAGGCAAAATTTCCATGCATAATACAATTTGATTTAATGTAAGCCGTAAATGCATTGTTTAGCGTAATTACTCAGCAAAATGTATTACTATGGATATAGTGTTTAATCGCATGTATTCGATATGATAATAGAGTACAAAGTAGAAATTAGATAACTAGATAATATTGCTGTGCAGAGTGCAACTGTCCTTTTTATCTAGATCAGCTGTATGCATCCTCCTGGTACAAGCCAATCTCAACACCAACACATAATACGTCAAGGCAAGGAAATGAGTTGATAAAGTTGAGACGTTATAAAAGCACCGATGAGTCGTCTATAGTGCGCGGCTTAATATTGTCAAATTAATTGATTATCCGGCCGTTATAGCCTAAGGACGGTAATCAACATTCTGGGATCAGATGGTTAAGTAAATACACGATCCGTCAGAAGCTATTCCCAAATGACTCCACTCTCGTAACGGTATTCCAAATATATATCGGCACCCTCGTAACGCTACCGTATTTATAGTACATGTGTATGGCTGTACCCTTTTAAAGGCATTTTATTCTAAAATAAGGTTGTATCTAATTAATGGTATATATAGAATATGGCACGCGGTAATTAGTGTTACTATTTTGTGATACTATATACTATATAGCTACTCTAAGGTTTTGTAATCCATGTGACCTGTTACGACGTCACAGTATCAATTATACTGTAATATGAGTATGAGTTGTGTCATTATGTAAAAGTGATATAGCAATTTATCTAATCGCATGGAAATCACTCTAAGACGTTAACCCTTTTATGAATGACAGACTTATATGTTCAACACAATCAGTAGAGTTTGGCAGCAACCTTACTCTAGTTCTAATCGCTTGATCCTCTTTTTTATAAGTCCACGTGTATGACGTTGATCGAGTATGTATATTGAATTTGTATGTGTAGCTGCTTGTTATGGGTCAGTATTCCTAACGGCTCAGCTATATTTAGATGGAATCACCGACAGACTTACATCTTGCTGTCTACAGTATCAAAACACATTGACCGACGATGTAACGTTGAAATATGATCACGTGAACTATCATGTGTTCATTATTTACAGCAACGTATTTCAACGTATTTTAAGGATGTAATGTCGTTTGTGTATTGTTTATTAAAATAATGAAATATTGCTGGTGTATTTTTTAAAGAAATAATCAGCTCTCGTGTTTGCTTTACATAGAAATAATGCATTGACATGTATGTGGTATTTAACTAATTAGGTACTGTCGTTGGTGCATCATTTAAGTAATAATTGGTTGTCATCCTAGTAAAATTTAATACATAATTGTCAGGCGAGTGTATGTTATTTAAGTAATAATGTACTGTTGTTGGCGTATATTGGCGGAGGCGTATATTGGCGGAATACGTTACGAGGATGAGCAAATGGAAACATAAACCTAACAAGTTGTAATTGTAATAGAGACTATTGCAGAAGTCAACCAAACCGCCCCCATAGTCACAACATCTTGATGCATCAGAGATGATCGCAATGTCAAAAGCACCTCCATACCAAATTTGGTCAAAGTCAGACAATATCTGAACTTCGGCCAACTAGAAGGCAGAAAATGACTGCCATTCCGTCCAATCAGAAAACTGAAGCTATATTAGTGTTCGCAGTTACATTATACACTATGTACCATATTTGAACGAAATCGATCAATTTAATATATAAACTTTATTTATTTTACCACAATTATGAAACAAGTTTCAACAACTTATACTAATCACTATCAATGGCCCGGATGTTAGTGCGGGGTGGGGGTCTTATTGTGGGAGGAAACCGGAGTACCCGGAGAAAACCCACACGATCGCAGATGACCCCATACCTTTTCTTGTCCGATCGGGGAATCGAGCCCCGGCCGCCTTGGTGAAAGGCAAGTGCGCTATTCACTGCGCCACCCGACCACCCATAATCATTTTAATAATTTGCACCAATCAGAAGCAAGTGTATGGCAGCCAATGTGTCTAATCACAAAATGAGATCTGCATTAGGGTTTGCAGTACCATAGTTCGCCTTCATACAAATTTTAGTCAATATCTAAAATTGGACCAATCAGAAGCCAGCCCTTCATAGGCCA
Source organism: Chlamys rubida (assembly GCA_032359455.1). Taxonomy (NCBI): domain Eukaryota; kingdom Metazoa; phylum Mollusca; class Bivalvia; order Pectinida; family Pectinidae; genus Chlamys; species Chlamys rubida. The sequence goes on from JAUMHH010010403.1 coordinate 10,400, forward strand.
TTTTCTCAAAAATTCTACTTTTTTTATTCATACATACAGTGTGTCGTATAAACATCCTTTACACCAACTTTCATTGCAATGAATAAAACAGAACAAAAGTTTAAGCCCCATAGGTATGAGCAAATACGAAGTCGCAATGGCCATCTTTGATGACCGATCGGGAAATGAAACGTTACACACATCTACAATTGCCTATGAATACTCATGTCAACTTTCAAAAGTATTCGAAAAGTAGTCACTGAGGAAACGTCCAGAACGCAATTTGGGGGAGGAACAATAACAAAAAGCAGAAGAAGGAAGAATAATAATTATTAGAAACACAGCAAAAACAATAAGTCCTTCACTTTGTTTGGGAGCCTTAATTAACAGGAGATCTTATGATATAAATGATTAAGACGAGTGTTAATTAACAGGAAATCTTATAATATAAATGACTAAGACGAGTCTTAATTAACAGCAGATCTTATGATATAAATGACCTAGACGAGTCTTAATTAACAGCAGATCTTATGATATAAATGACCTAGACGAGTCTTAATTAACAGCAGATCTTATGATATAAATGACCTAGACGAGTCTTAATTAACAGCAGATCTTATGATATAAATGACCTAGACGAGTCTTAATTAACAGCAGATCTTATGATATAAATGACCTAGACGAGTCTTAATTAACAGCAGATCTTATGATATAAATGACCTAGACGAGTCTTAATTAACAGCAGATCTTATGAT
>JAUMHH010010414.1:0-11133 GCA_032359455.1 Chlamys rubida
TTCTTTTTTAAAGAGTTAGGCATGTGATCCTTTTCCTTAATTAAGTAATAACACATTTTTCAAATCAATGGAACATTTTATTTATATTTTAACAATATAAGCATTTGGTGAGTCTTTATCGTGAAACGAATGCATCAATAGCCATAGCATTGAATTCGGCTGGGATTCCGATAGAGCTACCTGTATAAAAATGCATGAGGACGCGTCATGACATACAGTACACGGTGGCACGCGCGCACTAGCCGATCACAGCTTTGGGGAAATAGGCATAGGAACCCGCTATAGCTCTTTAGCAAGGCAAACTTTTTCTTTAAAGAAAAGCTATAGTTACGCAGGGGAAAGTTTCCAATACATAGTTGCTGTTTTTGCAGTGGTACAGGGATCATTCAAGGATTCAAATTTTGCAACAGAATATTTAATTTGTGAAAAGTTGGCACTCTAATAAAGAAATAACAAATATTCTTACAGGAATATCAACAAAAGCATGCAGAATTATCGACAAGATCCTGACCAAAAGGTTTTACTTAACAACTACAAATTTTTAAAGAGAAAGATATTGTGCATTAAAAAAATATCAAGAGTCATATATCATTACATTAAATTAGTCGTATTGTTATAACTTTACTCTTCCTAATTTCTTAGAATTTAAGAGACGCTTATGTTCTATTCTGGAAAGCTTTATAGTTATATGATTGTTTTTTTTTCATTTAAAGCAGATTGGCTGTTATATAAAATGCCATTTAGTCAATATAACGCAATGATTTCATACACATGGTGCCTAATGCCACGTACGCTAACTCATAATGTCGGTTTGACGTGTTTTCTGAAGACCACCTATTGCTATAAGAAATTTTCACAACATTTAGACACGCCGACAACACGTCTATTTCACTTGAGATGTGCAATATATTTTCATATAAGATTTATACAATTGTATGAATGTTATAAAAATAATAGCACAATGTTCACCTGCCATCCCAGATTGTACTCGTAATACATATGCATGTTATTGCCTTTGCATCTACATAAAAAAAAGTGTTGTTGTATCAACATTTAAAAAGCATTGTCGATAGTTGTTTCATTCGAAATTAACCAGTAAAATCAATTTTTTTAATTCATGAATTAAAGGGTTTATCGCGCCTATTCCTCAACAGTAGTTCAGACAGTTTGGCTGTCCAACTTTTTGGCCCCTAGCATCACCGATGAGTCTTAAAAGGACGAAACATCTGTATGATGCAAAGTAATTAATATTTGACATACTGTATCTATATTCTATAACCTATTAATATTAAAGGTCGAACCACCTGTGTGTGTGTAACGGTAATATTTCAAGAGGAGACAGATTGATAGTTTTTTCCATAAACGCTTGGTTAAAGGGGGACAATTTGGAAACATTTCAGTATACGGGACTCCCAGCTGCCCAGACGAACGCTGGAAGTATTTCGATGATTCTTGCTATTACTTCAGTCCGGTGCAGTTATCATGGCACGAGGCACAAGTAATATGATTACATATACATTACACTTATATAGATGTATTATCATTTATGATTATATATAGTTAATTATTTAATGATTCAGTCTAAGTAAAAACTATTTAGATAAACTAATCCAAATTATATAAAATAAAATCGAGTCTATATACCTAAGTCTAATTAACAATCGTTATATTGTGTACATATTTTTATAACCTTCATTGGTATACGACATTTGGTTCAATTGACATTTAATACATACAATCATAAAGACAATTGTAATATATAGATATTATTTAAAATCCTTCTATTTAATATGTGACATACTTTCTTGTTTATAGCAATGGTGTTATACATACCGAAGTGCATTTCTCGCAGAGATATCCTCAGCCGATGAAAATGAATTCATACGACAACGACTGAATACAGGACACAGCAGTAAGTACTGTGTTTTATAAAAGTTGAAATTTTCGCGGTGTAGAAATGCTTGCGATTTTCACATGTAGTTTTGGCCTCATAAAAAGTAAAAAAAATCAACTTGAATTTATTTGCCAATTTTTGTTATAAACATCATATTGGTTAATTTGGACTATGTAACTTGGTGCAAATGCTTTTAAATGCGCATGCAAAGTTACCCTAGCATAGCAACAAAGTTGCGTTAGCCAAAATATGGTGTTTTGGACAGCATGCAGAAATGAAAGCCTTCAGATGTGACAAACAAAAATTCCTTTCTATGAATGAATACTGGTATGACAATGTTTAAGCTTGTCAAATATTTATTTGTTTTTTTGCATGCGGAGGCTTTCATAAATTGAAGAGAGCCGTTTAGGTAATTTCCTTCAAAATGGCCAATTTTCAACCCAAAAACACGCACAACAGACGATATTTATGCATTTTATGATGAAAATGCGTGTTTCTGTCTCTCTTTGTAATGCCATATCTCCTAAACCAGTTGTCGAATTAATTTGAAATTTCATATTTGAGTACTTTTTCCATTTATTCCAGTTTACGAACCAAACAAGTAATTATAAATCCATGATGAAACCAGAAATGACCCTTATTGCCCTACTCCTTAGCGCGAAAGTATCGACTCTCCAAAATGTATAAATCGATTAAAAACGTATAGAAAACCAAGGTTTCAGAACCATTGCCTATGCGAAAATGTCCAAACAGCGATCAGTTCTAACAGTCACAACACCAAATATTTCCACACGCGAAAATGTCCTCTTTTACAGTATGTCACACTAATGCCTCAACCTGCTTACTCAGATATTGCAGTCTTTTATTACTGTGAAATCACAAATATTTGTCGGGGTTTTAATTTCGTTGATTGCCTGGGTTTTCTTCACACACGAATTCATAGGGCCAAGAGGCAATCACAAGTTTTATATAAAACATAACTCCGTTTGAGTGGGTACTCTTCATCGACGAATTCATGACCACGAAATGGCGTTTTGTCGGGGGAAACCACGAAATTTGGGCCCCACAAAATATCTGATTTCACAGTACCTTATTTTGATTCCTTCAGAAACGGCAGAAGAACCTTAGTGAAAAAATATTCAAAACAGTTATTGGCCAATTCGATAAAACACTGCTCCTACAAAAATGATATTCCGTCGTTTTTCAGAAAGTATATTTCACCATGATTTTGCAAAAAATACAAGTTTTCGCAGAAGAGATATGCCTTAGCGAGAAGAACTAAAAAACCACATAAGTGTTATGAGATTCAATGTTTACAACGATAACATTTATGTATTCCATAGCACGTGCTTTTTACATCGGCGCCACAGACTTTGTACGTGAGGGAACTTTTCTGTGGGCTTATTTCTTCGAGCCGATACTACCGGGTTATACCAACTGGAAGGAAGGGTCCCCGGATAGGACGCCGAGCGGTCATGACAAGGACTGCGTGGAAATGATGGCTTCCGATGGGACATGGACGGACGTTCCGTGTGAACAAAGAGCATGGTTTGTTTGTGAGCTACCGTTCTTCAGCTCACCGTAAAAGATGCTACAGGTGTGATGATGAAATGTAAATGCATAGCACATTTCTCATATCCGTTGATCAGAGTTGTTAATTTGTATAACAAGCCATACGAGCCGAAAACGAGCAAACGACGTTTATTTGTTTTTATTTCAATAAGTCCAAAAAATATATTCACAAACATTTTACTACAAATAATAATGATAATATACAACATTTGATATAGCGCCCTATCTAGCTAGAATAAGCCACTCTTAAGCGCTTTACAGTACATAGATTTACAATTAATAACAATTAGCATTTACATTAATCAATACATCAATCAATTCAATTATCAAATATCATGTCCATCAAGTAAACAAAATCACTGATTGTCCATTTAAAAGAAAATGTATTAAAAAAGAGCATCGCATTACTGAATAAGTTATGAAAATAAATTTGAATGAGCAAATGTACTATTGTTTGTTTTGGTATAATTGATAACATTTGATAAAGAATATATAGGGGTTCTCCCAGGAGTGACGGCTGGTAAATCTCACTTTAGTTAGATGATTTTCAAAACTTTGATGCCCTGAATATGTTGTTTTTTTTAAATATTTATTTACGAAAATGAAACAAACGTGGTACACAAATAATAAAAAAAAAAGTTTGATTGCGTTTTCTCCATGAGTCCTAATACATGACCTTTGACCTTTCAGTGTGCATTTATGCAAATGCCTTCATACTTTAGGAATATAGCAGAACAAGGATCACTTTCTTCAAAGAAAACGTGTTTTATTTCATATTGAATCAATTTTTCTAATTATCAAATACGAAATTTATAACAAACAACCTTTTAGGAGTCGATTATGAGGGTATATTTAATTGCGCGTAATTACTTTTTTCATCGAAACATAACCAGATCATGACTTCCATGTCTATAGTATTAGTGTATTCCTTGATAACAATGAACATAACGGTAACTGAAAAACTGAAAAACTCCCAATGCAAGTGTGTTGTTTTCATCGTGAATTACGGTCATACTACGTGTATAACGTTCAAATACACACATCTTAATGCTCATGCATAAATCATAATGGTATAGTTTATACATACACGATTTAATTAAGAATGCCTTTCTAGGTTTATCTGCGCTAGCTCACTTATCAGTGCAGTTATAAATAAGGGGAGATAATCAGAATAAGATGTGACAAGGTGATGTCTGCCCTAGTCGATGATTTCAGAAATTCATATTCTGAAGGGGCGAGTCGTCATCCTGGGGAGAAATGGAATAATTTCCTCACTACAGCAAATCAGAAGCTGCTTATAACTTCTGTAATCATGATAGTAATCGTTTGAAAAAATGAAGAAAAAACATTTAAACAATATGTATAATTTGAGGGTATAGTAGTACGACTGTTTTAACATCAGACCAAAGATTTGCCTGGGCTACCTGTATCAGGCACACGGGCCGGAAGCTCGTGGACCTGGTATAAATCGAGCTGCCCTCTCCCCCTCCCCCCTAAATAAACCTAGAGATTCTCTCAGACTTCAATTATGCTGCACTAACTATTATATTGACTGTTTAAATCATTTTCAATCGTAACCATCACTTGAACCAAAGACTACACAGCACAAAAAGGTAGTTGAATTCAGTCTTTACGTAAATGTTCTGAATCTAGCTTGTTTCGGTCTGTGTTTTACCAGAGATATTCATTTTTTAACTTATGATGGCTTCCATAACGATCTTTTCCTGTTAGAAGTCATCAATGTTTTATAGCCGATGAATGGTACTCACCTGTACGTTTGATGTTACCATCAATCAAAACGACAGATTTAACTTAGACCACAAAACAGTGATATTTGAATGTTTATGCATATTTCCTACATACAGATACACAATAATCAATTATATACTTGCTTTATAAAGATGTACAGAACCTAAGGATAATTAAAATAACAATAGAAAATTTGAAACATTAAAGATAGCACTTATAATTCTTATATACAAAATAACATATTGATAATTATATGTAATATGTTACGAATTACCAAGCTCGTATTTGTGTTACACAACACGGGGCGACTCGAACTCACCCCCTCACCATTCTTTTATTCAGACGCATTTTATGTTACATTTGATATAAACAAAGTATGCCTAGATCATAAGTAGCATCATTAAACCATTTGTAATGGTTTTATACATCTAAAACCATTGAAAACAGGGATGGTCTGGCAAGTGTTTAATGAAATGATTACGCGATCTTTCCAACTTTGGTAGAATTTAATGAGCACAATTTCCTTTTCTGGAACCCGTTCATCAGTACTCATCGATAGGCACTCTTCAGTTATGCACCATTCAATTCCATTTTTCCAAGTATGATGCTTGCCAAATAAGAGATAAATATCTTTGCCCATTCACAAGAGGTTGACTTTTAAGTATAAACCCCTATTTCCCTTTTAGGTTCCGTCCCTCCTTCCCAAGCATTGCAAATCCTTCATTTAAACACCATTTTATTTACCTGGCTCATCATTGTGACATGTACATGCCAAGATTGGTCAAAATCTCAAAATCCCTTCAGCCGTTCTGGGCTTAAAGTAAAGCTGATGACGTACAACGCACGTAACGCCATTAAATACGCTTACATAGCCTTTCGCGCCAAGTGAGCTAATGAATGAATGATATTTATACGCACATGTTCACTGCTTATCCGCCAGGACACGTGACTTAAACAAAGTTAAGTTTATCTTCAGCTTACCTAAGCTCTTCTATACTTTTTTTCTCTTTTTTAAGCTATCAAAACCATAACAGGAAAATCATTATAAATATATACATAAAAAGACATGAACATATATAAAACAAAAAATGAACCGTCACAACCAAGTTTAAACCAATTGTTAATGCACACATCAAACAAACTAGCGACAAAGATAGTGGTCACTCATTCAGTTTCTCGTTTCTTTTGTTGCCTTTTCCCTATCAACTTCAATTTTGAATACGCTGTAGTATTTTGTTTCCTATTTTACATGTATAGATTCGTTGGTGAATGTACAAATCATAAGAAAGATTAATATAAGCGTTTGGACAGTCACAGAGTTCCTAAGCACAAGTCTGAATACATATCACTGCGGTCAAGGAAATGTCCATTGTCAAATACTTATTATATTGTAATCACTACATATTTGAAAAGAATATACTTTCATAGTAAAGGCATCACAGCCACAAAAATGGACAACAAAACAACAGCAATACAAACATTTCGAATCCAGTGTCAAAACTATATGTTCAAATGCAATATCTAATTGCACAAAAGTGTACACTTCCTTTTGATTGTTTAAAGCTTGGCAGCGGATGTGCCGACTGACAGTGCTTACTGTCCTTTGAGTGTAACCACAAATTTCCGGTAGTGACGTTTTGAAAAGGGAATCCCCCTTTTACGCACTCGTGGTTACGATATCTCGGGTATGGCTTGTGGTAGTTCCTGCTCCTTTTCCGTGTTACTAATAGTTGTGATGGAAGATTTGTTTCCATTTTCTGTTGCGTTATTTCCAGAACTGTAGGAGGCTTGTGAAGTCACGTACAATTTCCTTTGACTTGAATACTTAGTGTTCCGGGAGCTATATATGATTGACCTACGTGAACTGCTAAACGTTCTGCAGCAAAGAAGGTCCATCAGTCCGCTTCGAAACTGCTGTGAGGTTGTGACGTAGAGGAAAAAGTTGATGGCATAATTCACTTGTTCCAATATCTGGGTGACATCTCTGAAGATAAGAAAGCCATTTGGATTCTGCCCGAATGCTCGGACGCCCTTTAAAAAGGAGATGAGATGCAAGAAAGTAACCGGAAGAATCAAGATATTGTAAGCGATGACAATACCGAGCAACATGGCTGTGATTCGCGCCTCTTCTACTTTGTTCGTGCTACCTGCCATTGCCTTCCTCCTTTGCTTGTGATCCAAAAGTTTCTTGATGATGAGTGGGGTCAATATGAGCATAAGTACACTCGGTATAAAAGAATAGAGGCAGCATCCCCCTATCAGAAATCGTCCGAATTCGATCCTTGCCGCAGGGTCGCTTGAGTCATAAACGTCGGGATGGCATTTCCCATCAACGATGGTTGACCACCTAGACCATACGGAGTTGTAGGTACCTATAAAGATGTATACCATAACGATAGACAGTATAGTATTTCGCTGTGTACAAATCACCCTTGCACGAAAAGGAAACCAAACGGCAACAAATCGCTCAAAGCAGAGCAATACAACAAACCATGATGATGTCATCTTCCCTGTTTTAAACAAAACAAAATAGATCTTGCAACCAGCATTTGAGAGTGCTCGTAGGTCTTTTCCAGTCATCTCAATAAAGAAGATTTTATTCAGTGGTTGTGTTAAAAGCAAAACAGAATCAGAAACGGCAAGCGCAATCAGGAGCAGACGTGAAGTGAGATGCGCGTAGCGTCGGGTGGTCATAATGATGATTGTGAGAGTATTTCCGGCCAGGCCAAGTAACAAGAACATGGGCAACAGGAAGTAGTTGGCATTCTGTAACACCTCCAAGACCTTCAGCAACACATCCTCTTCCTCCGCCATGATAGGCTCTTCCGTTGTTATATTAGGACACGTGGTACAGTTCCATGTTGCATTTGTAACAACGGTTGTTACGAAAGTGGGGTTTATTGTAGTCGTCTGGGAGATGTTGACGGACTGGTCGCGTGGTGTGTCCGTTGTCTCGTTAAATAACGCGAGAATGGAATTAGTGCCGAAAGTCTCCATCGTATAACCTGAAAATACACATTAAATTAAATGGATAATTATTTACATAAAAATACGTCTGCTGATGGAAATAGGAATTCCATCTAAATTTTGAATGCAGACGGTCCAGATTTAATGAGGGCAAAGTTTAGCAAACAATGTTACGAGTTCTATTTACCTACTAAGACGATCAATGTTGACATACTTATTGAGAAAAAAAACATCAACAAAAAACCTCAATGAAATCAGAGTAATAAGAAAAGCCGAAAAATCCAGCTTTTTGCAATTTTACTGAACGGAAGGAAAGATATGCTCAATGCACTTTGATGAAATATCATATTTCTATATTCAAGATACATGCTTCAATATCAGATAGAAACAAATTAAGGCCGGAGTGTTATTACAAATTCTACAAATCAAATGTTATGGATGTACATTTCCTTTGTATTAATAATTTCGAAGGCAAAGCGCTGAAAGGGACAAACTATTTAAATGCAAATTTCTTAGACGTAAGTCAATACTTAAGAAATTACTCTTAGAGATGAATATTGGTGAATATGGGGAGGAAAGCAAAAGTCTAACGGGGCAAGGAAAACCATTGATAATTAGTGATAATTAAATATCTGTTACCATATTCTTAAAACGTTGTAAATACTTTTAAAAAGTACACGTAGAGAAAATTAATAAAACTCACTGTAGAAACGGTTTTTTCTTTGTATGATGATTTATCTAAAGCAGATACTCTAGATATTGAATTCGTTAACAAACCATACCATTCCTATTAAAAACATGTATTAGTCAAGGAAAAGGTGATTTCTAAAGTTTTCAACTTAAACACATAAACTTCATTATTTATGAAACATTACTGTTTACAATTAATGAACAACAGTGTTCTGAAGCATGAAATTCAAAGAAAGACAACAACGTTTTGTTTTTTTCAGGACAACAAATATTAGGGAATATAAACAGTTTTTCATCTTGAAGGCAAAAACAGAAAATACTGAATATAAAGAAAAAAACTAGAAGCTATTAAAATTAAATATCAAGCTTTATTTATTTTACAAAAATTGCGAAAACTTATATTAATAATCATTGATGGTCCGGATGGTAACACGCTTGGTGTCTTTATGTGGGAAGAAACCGGATTACCTGGAGAAAACCGACGTTATGATAGGTAATCTTTTCAGGTGTGATAGGAAATCCAACCCCGGTCATCATATTGAAAAGCGAGTGCGCTATCAACTGGACCACCCTCGCTCGAAGCTATTAAAAGATCAAGGTCGAACTGGGTAGACGACAGAGAAATCAATTAATTACTCCTTCTTGGACAATATAAATTTCTTTTAAAATAATAAACTACCGCTACAAAAATAGTAAAAAAACAATAATGACGTAAAAATGATAAAAAATAAGGATTAATCGACTTTCTTAAAAACTCATTTCTTAAAACAATGTTGAGTCAGAATATTAAGAGGGATTACATTACTCTTAATGAAGTCGAAATGATTTTGAAAATATGAAAATATTAATCCTGTCTAAGACGGAATATTAATGGTCAATTAACAGTTTCTTTACGACAAGGTATTACAGTTATTCCCAAATGTAGTCCCCTGGATAAGGACGACCGATCTCATTATTAAATGTTGTTTATTAAACACCGCCAGGAGTAATTTTAACTAGAACAAGACGGTACTAAATAAGACAATGGCATGGATCAGACAGCAGCATGCCGAGACGATGTAAAAGGCACAGCACCATATTGATGTATTCCTTAAAGACCCACGTACCACTCTCAAAAACAGTTACTATCATTGCAATATGTTTTCCCGAATGAGTCAAGCTTTGATTAATCATTTCTGAAAAGAAAGCCGCAGCTTCTTTTTGCGAAGCTTTTTTGGAGTTGACCGACATTATTAGAAACTGTCATCGTAATCAGAAAATAACATAAATAACAACTCGTGCGAGACCTAATCAAGCCATTGTGACCTATTCTTCAAAATTTGACATTCATCATTTAAAGAATGTCATCGGGTTTAGAAATTTACACAGAAATGTTGTTTGACATAATTAGGTTACTGTAAACTACATTTTAAAATATCATCTATATTATTGAAATAATTAATGGGTTCAGAAATTAACATTAACGAACTGTTATGATACCAAATCAGGTCACTGTGACCAATTCTCAAAATGTGATCTACATTATTAAAAAGTATCGTCATGTTCAGAAATAAACATAGAGCTGTTGTTTGACCTCTATAGGTGTCCGTAATGTCCTTTCAAAATTACATCAACGCTGACAAGATCCCACTAGTGTTTCTTGTTACTCCAGGGACATCAATATTGCAAAAGTAAAGTCAATCAAGTGAAGACAATGATGTTTTTTTCTTGATGTGACCGCTGAATAATAAACAACAGAGTAATGTTGATGCCGTATAGAAAAGACAACTAACGATGAATTCACGACAAAAGGAAATCATTCAACTAGAGTATATCCTACATTGACAGCTTGTCAATCACTTTTAAACATTTGGCTCATAAATATATAATTCTGAACAATGCAATTAACTTTGTGGCGCAATATTTAAAAACGCTGGCGTGAACCATGAGAATGCATTCATATCCGCCATGAATACCATGGTCCGCGTGTTGATATCGTCATTATTATGGCGTCATAATGGTAACGTTGACTACCATTGGCACTCCATTGAAGAGGAATATTTCGACACCGAAAAGTAACCGCTTCAGATAATAATATATTAGGCAAGATTCCGGCAATTATTTAAGGATTAACCTTTTATTTTGTTTAGTTTATGAGATAATAAATCCAATGGAGCACGAGGCAAATTGTCCGTAAACGGAAATCCATATATTTACATTTTTTTCTTTTAACAATAACACCATTAAAAGAGTCGGATACAAGCATTTATCTTGTGTAATCT
>JAUMHH010010425.1:0-11133 GCA_032359455.1 Chlamys rubida
GTGTGGCTAATGGTCCTGGGGTGTGGCTAATGTCCTGGGGTGTGGCTAATGGTCCTGGGGTGTGGCTAATGGTCCTGCCGAGTTTATGGTTTCATAGGCAGCCAAGCCCCGGAGTCAAATTACAAACCTTTTCCACATTTGACCAGTCTCTATAATCAGACATACAAGTGATCAACATTTTAAGAGTAAAAGTTGTTTCCTTAATTATTTAATATTCTAGAGACGGTGGCCAGTCTTACTCGTTCCAAGCGGGGAGACACCATCTCAAGGAAAACCAACTAAGTTAAATTAAATTGCTTTCCTTTTAGCACGACTAGCTATCTTCGATTAACGACAAAAATCCTGGCATTTGTTTTTCACAAACAGACAGGCAGGCACTATAGAGGTTGTCAGAAGCCGGTGATCATAGTGCGTTTAACGAGTTCGATCTACCTTCCAACAGATATCTAGTGTTCATTTGGGGTTACACGGTCAGTGTACAGTTAGTAATAAGTATTTATTTATTTCCGATAGAAACGAATAATTTTGCACAAAACACAAACGAAGATGTAATCTGTCATTGAAGGACTAGCCAAATTTAAATTATTGACATCAGAATGCATCTGAACGGATTATGAAAGTGTGGTGTTGTTAATTTTCAGTGAGAGTTGTCTCCCTTCCCTTAGAGCTTAGGTAAATCATTGACGGTGACATTTTTAACCTATTTGTTGTCTATTTTTGCGTGTGTTCATTACCATGAATGGATGAGTCTGTGTTTGATAACACTGTAGTCATAGATAATGGGACTGGGACTGTTAAAGCTGGACTGGCTAAAGACAACCTTCCTAGCGTTACCATACCGAGTGTCGTCGGTAGACCTACACACGTAAGTCACAGAGGCCGCATATTACTTGCACAAGACCACGACTTGTGGGCTTGTGTTAGCCTAAGTATATAGGGACATATACATGTGTTTGTGTACATTAGGATCGGCCATATGACATTGTATATCCAGTATAATTTACATTGTAATAATACTAACGAGTCCTATACTTACACAAGCATTGTCTCATAGGAACGTACACATTTACAGTTATCTCCCCTTTGACTACCGATATCGATATACATGAAGTTGGACTATTTATATTACTAACTGAGATCATAGACGTTCTAAGCGTTATCTTATGACTTTGATGATATTATAACCTTTTTAATTATGCTCACACATTATAAAACTAGAAATCTAGATTTTAAATGTGTTGAACCAGAAAGCATTAGGCGAATACCGGGTGGGCATGCATTGCACGTGCGGACAGATATGTCAAGGTTCCCTTCCTTTGCTTCAAAATCACATTTGCAGTAAATGTACAAAGACATGTTTGGTGCAGCTGGCAAGATGGATTTTTTTCTTTCATTAACATTCTATATGTACCTGGAACGAATCTACATATATATTTCCTGGTATATTTTCAACTGTACTGTAACTAATTCGCAGGTCCTGTGGTTAATATCATCTATTGAACAGGAAGATTTCATTTATTGGAATCACCGGTTTTCAATTATTGATGCCATCTGTTGGAATAATTGATGACCTTTATGTAAACAGGTGCTTTTCTATATTCGGAAACATACTATCGCTAAAAATTATAAACTATAAAAACGGTGACCAATTAAAATAATTGTCCTTGAAACAAAACATAATCTTCTGTTCTTTCCCCCCAGAACGTAGAGGCTGGTTTGACGTTGAGGGACAGCTATGTCGGTGATGAGGCCCAAAGCAAGAGAGGTATCCTTACCCTTAATTAAGTACCCCATCGAACACGGCATCGTCACCAACTGGGACGACATGGAGGAGGTCTGGCGTCACATCTTTAACAAAGAACTGAGCGTGGACTCGTCGGCACATAGACTTCTGATAACTGATTCTCCACAAACATGCACAGGCACGAGGCAAAAGATGGCGGAAGTGATGTTTGAAACCTTCAACACTCCATCTATGTACGTAGCTAATGAGGCGGTCATGTCGCTATGTGCTTCCGGTTCCACGACGGTTTTCATTCTACATTCGGGATTTTCGCATGCTTACGTTTTACCTATCTATGAAGGATATGCATTGCAGCATACATTTGCTTTTGAATTGTAAGGTGGGAGGCGATAATATCACTGATTGTCTCATCAAACTTCTTTCAGAACGAGGCTGTCCGATTCTAACAACCAATCGTTCTTCCTCAGAAAGAGCATCGTTGGAGAGGATAAAGAACGACATGACCTGCTTAAAACAGTTAACGATTTGTTAAGTTCGGATTCTGCTCAAAAGGTGGACAAGTACCCTTTATCTGACGGTTCGATTATCACGATAAAGGACGAGAGGTGCGAATGTCCAGAACAGATGTTCAAGCCTAGCCTCTGTGTGGGTTCATATGTAGATGAGGGCATTCATCGTATGGTGCATACAACTCTCCAGAAGTGTGTCAGTGATTTGTTGACAACTTTTGCATCAAATATTACACTAACCGGAGGTAACACGTTATTTCCCGGTCTTGGTGAGCGTCTTAAACAAGAGCTGACGACTCTTGTCTCACCGACGGTCGCTTCTCACAATCAGAGTTATCGCCCCTTTAAATAGACATATATCACCTTGGATAGGAGGCGCACTTGTTGCAAAACTTCCGGTATTTGATAGGTGTTCCATGTTTATAAAAAAAAGACGAATATACTGAACGTGGACCTGATATTGTTGCCAGAAAATGGCCGATATAATCAAACCTCTAAAGGAGAAAAAAACAGTTTTATCCTGACTAACATTTTATATCTCAGGATAAAGATCGAGGATCAAATTGTATTGGCGAAGGACTTCGACAAAAATATCAACATCTGATAAATATACACATATCTATTTTTTATAGATTTTATTACGTATTTTATTAATTTCTATAGATTTAATTTTTTGATTTATTTAAAGTCCCTACTTATTGAATTTGATAGTTTTAATTCCCTGCTAAACGTTCATTATTAAGGTTAATTGTTACATTTTGTATCTGTATAATGTAACCGAGTGGAGTACTGCACTGGGTGATTTCTGTATGGTATTACATTCGATAGATAATAGGTTTTCATTCCGTTGAGGAATGAAATCCGGCGATAGAGCGATGACAAAGTTTTTTCTAAATGTAGTAAAAGCGACATTGACCTTGACCTTTAACGCTGTAACCCGAAACGCGCACTTGTTTAATGCATTGCCATACCAAACACTTGTATGAAGTTTTATGAAATTCCGTTGAGAAATAAGTCGCTAGAGCGATGACAAAGAGTTAACATACGTACTGTCGTACATACGTACGAACGGGCTAAATCCTATATCCCCTCCAACTTCGTTGCGAGGGGATAATAAACACATTATTCGTTTTTTCTATTAAAACTAAATACATCTGAAAATTGTATGTGAATATTCTGGTACACTGATCGATAGCCTTTGTTCATCTAGTGGTCATACTTCTACATACAATGAACAATTGACGTCAAGCCAGGCGCGTAGCCATTTCCCGATACTCCAGGGGTCACGCTCACTTTCGCCTTCTGTGTAGCGAAAGAGAGCATAACCCCTGGAGTATCGAGGATGGCGCGTAGCTGTACTGTAAACAATGGGCATGTGAAGTTTATCATCTAGCCAACCTACCCCCCCCCCCCTGAATCCACACACCACAATAATCTTGCGGGACGAAATGAGATCTAGAAGTCCCGTAGTGCTGTCTGGTGGCTCTTGAAAGCAATATTTGAGTGTTCATTTAATATTAAGCTGGTCTAGATTTTTCTCTTTCTTCTTTTCAGGATTTCCGAAACAAACACAAACAGAATTATTGATGCTAAAGATGTTTTAGTAAATATTATTAATGATACAATCGGCACCCAGTACCATATGTTCCGAATACGCAATACCAACTGTTAGCATTCAATGGACAAAACCAGACACATTGGCTATAGTTTGTCGAGCTACACACAATAAAATATAAATCAAAAAGTACATGTTAGGATTTTTGATGTGCATGCAACTGCTTTATTAATTGCTAACATGGCAGTTACGCGCTTGCAACCAGCTTCAACCATTTAAATGCATACCGCAGTGTGTTTTGGAAGAAACAGAGGTCTTGCCTTCATTAAGAGAATATGATATAATAATGCTACTTTTTCACAACGACAAAAATGATTTTTGCAACGATAAACTTATGCAGGATAAATGTTCTTACTTCTATATCTTTCAATCGATCTAGTATCAGATGGTGGGCTAATGAAATCGCCTGTCATGGTTCGTCGTCCATCCTTAAACAATTCTTGTTATCGCTATTTCTCAGAAAATACTGGAGGGATCTTTGTCAAACATACATATTGTAATATGTGAGTTCCCTTTGGTCTTTACGTCCTTGACCTTAGCTGTTGATCGGACGTTAAGCTCTATACATTCAACCAACATATAGGCTTTAGTTGTGCTTTTGAGACTGATCTAAAAAACAAAATAACTGACTGGCGGCCATCTTGGATTTTGATAGTTGAGGGTTGTTATCGCTATTTCAGAAATTGCTTGAGGAACTTTTCGCGAATTCGATCTTTAGGTTCCCCTTGGTCTATAGCTGTGCAAGTTTACTTTTGAGACTGAATGGAACAATAAAATGGCTGACAGGCGCCCCATCTTGGATCTTGAAACTTAATATTTGTTATCGCTATTTCACAGAAAGTACTGGAAGGATTTTTCTCAAATGTTATATGTAAGTTCTCCTTGGTCTCTAGTTGTGCATGTTTACTTTTGAAACTTACCAAAATAACGAAATGGCCGACAGGTTGCCATCTTGGATTTTGACAGTTTTATTTCTATTTCTCAGAAAGGACTGGAGGGATCTTTCTGAAATTTTAATGGTAAGTTACCCTTGTTAAAGATAGCCCCGGTCCTAATGAGAATGTATCATGTAAAAGAATATTTTTTTTGCATTTTGCATATAGTTATGCAATTCTTTTACAGTAAATTTGCCATAAAGGCAAATAACATGACATTACGAGGTTTAAGTTAATGTACAAGATTCCTGTTTACGATTTCCAACAGGGGACTGGGTAATAGTACCTAAAAGGAGATTGAAGAGCAAAGAAGGTAACTGAATATAATCTTTTGTAGATCTGATCAAGATTCTTTCATGGTGGGCGCCAAGATTCTTCTTTGATATCTTGTTTTAAAATCGAGTGTTGGTCTAAACCCTCTTAAACATTTAAAAATATTCCCCATACCTCAGGAAAGATTGAAACATACGTATCTCGTGAATTATTCTCATGTCCCTGTGTCGTGATTCTGTAATCTAGTTACATTTTAAACAGCATAACTCAGGAAATATATCTATTGCATAAGTGATTTACGCGCCCCAACAGGATGTCCGTGATTTACGCGCCCCAACAGGATGTCCGTGATTTAGGCACTGACCATACATATGTCCATTTGGCACGTCCCTCTCGACCACTACCACTAGCACACAGCGGCACACGCACACACACACGCACACGCACACGCTCTGAGGCCAAATGGAAAACAAGTTTGTTTTTGTTTTTGTGCCTACCCTAGTCTTTCTGGCAATTAGCAAGGAAGCACAGTTACAGTCAAGAGTATTCTCCCATATAAACCTTACAAAAAGAAGGAAAAATGAAAATTAACTACATGTACCACCCTACCCTATTTTGTTCAGACATGTAACAGGAAATAAACATACTTTGTGTTTGGCTCTACAATGTGTTGTTATGATATATATCATAAACTTGTAAACATTTTACTGGCAAAACACAAATGAGATCAGACACAAGTTTAAAAACTTTAAATTTGCCTTCTGATTTAAATCAATAATGATAATACTCTATATACATACATGTACATGTACGACCGCAAAGTAGAAATAAAAAGAAAAGAAAAACTGCAACTGTTTATTGAAAAACTAGATATAAGTTAAAATGTACAAATATTATCTATTGTCGTGTGATTTATGAGTCCGTAAGAGTCTGTACAACGTGTATACAATAGGATACACATAATTCTACCACACTGGCATACTGAACAATGTTTTGTTTATAAAACTAATTCATTGCTACCAGTTATATATGTTTTACTGTCTTTCATGCTAACCAACGATTTTTCCTACGATTGCTATCCATAAATGGCAAATTTTGTTAATTTTAGACATGATATTGTGAAACAGGTGCGACTCCTTATATGGTCATACCTAAAACTTAACATAATATTACACGAACCATATAAGGTAGGAAAACCGATTTTCCTTATAAGGAAGAATCTGCTCACCCATATTGTCACAAGTCAGGGTCTATCAGGTTTAAGTAACATTTATCTCGGTAATTGTGTCAAATGAGGTATAATTGGTGTATTTAGATGCAGCATCATATTCATTTTTAGATTTATGCTGATAATATTTTATGGTTTATACAAATATCAGTATATACGACCCACGTTTTGGCAGTGCCATCCTCGGGCCGATGGCAGAGGGTTTGGGGGTATGGGTCATTTTTTAGAACGTTACACATTAGCTAATGAGGACTATGGTGTTGCTGACTGAAAAAAGATATAATTGTATTTTATCTCGGAGCTCAAAATTACTTCTCATGTAAAATTAGACCTACGTAAGTGATGGATTATAATGACTTTATCGTTATAGTTGAGCACCATTATTTTCATTTATAACAATTCCCACTTTTACAGATATATAAACACTCCCAGGGCATGTTCCCACTTCATGAGCGTTCTTACAAATCAAGGACATTCTTTAACAGGCTACGTTTTACATAGGAAATCATTCCTTAACTTCTGCAATGTTTTTCAGCGAAAAAAAGGAGAAATGTGAAGGCATTTCTGTAATTAATTTAAAGAACCCTCAGGAAAATGGACCCAGTAGCGCGCCCACTAGGCATGCACGTATATTCCAATGAGGTATAGGTGTATATATATATCTCATAATATTGTTTCTCTAGAAGCTTCGATCACCTCATACTGGATAGTGTTCCGCAGCTCAATCAATAATTAGTACTCGATCTTACTGATTGTAAACATGTGCACGTGCGGGATGTTATGAACACGCGTGTTTATGTTACAGTGAACCCCAGGTCGCCGTACGATTGAGCGACGATAGGGTTCCTGGTGTGGTGTTGTGCTACAATCTGTGCGCAATGTATCTGGGCTCTATGTCTAATGCAGTTGACCATATACGGGCATTTCTATACTTGAATTTCTCGGTACTGGTTGTGTATTAGTATCATAGTTATTTTAGTGTTCAGCTCTTCGTGTTTACATTCCGATAGTCGCGGTTGAGGCTTCATCATGGCTATTTATAGCACACAGAGAAAATACGTAGATAATACACATAGCAAAGATTTGTATTATATTGACAAATATATATTGCTTAAGCCCTCCATCCGGCACATGGAAATTGTTTTGGTTTAATTTTGTTTAACGTCCTGTTAACAGCTACGATCATTTAATGACGTTAATACGGAAAGTATGACCTATGTTTGAAATGAAAGTATGACCACTGTGTAAGAAAGTCGACTGTCAATTTTAGCATTCAAAATAACTTTACGGAAAGAAGTTAATGAAAATACAATGTAACTACCTAAGTTTAATTTAAACAATAGAACGAGTCCACGCGAGGTGATTGGAGACATGCTAATACTTGTTTTACCACGTTAAATACAACGACTAAGTAACTCAAATTTCAATTGAAATGCTGTTAAGTTTTCTTGATCTACCCATACATACTATGTACTGACATACATTTTAGTTAGTTGAGAAAAACTTACTTTGGAGTATGATCGAAATGTATCAAACACATGAGGCTGAATATTTTATATGCGTAACAGTTATCTAAATATTAATGAGTTCTTTTTTCATTTATCTGCACGGTCAGAACCGTCAGGTGGGACATCACACCTTGTTATCTGTCAGGCCTGTGACTAAACATTTAAAAATAAAACCTAACTCCTACGTTGTAATTGATTAACTCCCAGGGGTCGTCTGAAGTGAATACATTCCTCTTATCCCGGTATCAACCAATCCAATTTACCACAACGATTACAGGGTCAGGATAGAAAACAAGTTGACGTTGATAACACACGCGATAAGTATTTAGTTCTAAACACTACAATAATTACACTACACCAATTATAGGTATTATAATATCTGAAAAATATGTTCCGCTGGACTATTATACAAGTTAGTCACATCCGTTATATATCGTAGGCAGGAAGGCAGGCACTCCTACCCCCCCCCCCCCAATATTAAATAATTAGCTATATTTAACAAACATCGTTGATCTGAGCGAGACTTATTTTTATACTCAGCGTTTGGTCAAACACAGATTTTCCCATTGTGAACAAATCAGTTGGTACGATATCTTAACAGAAGTTCCACATATTTTTATGTCTAATTTAGAACATGCTTTAATATCTATAGACAGTTTATTCTCGGTTGTAACCATACCGGGGCGATACTTATGTGTATTCGCGGTTTATTCGGTATCAGCCGTGTCATGTTTCGCACATTTTCCCATATTCAATGGAAGGCCTCGGATAAATAGTCTACGTTCCGATTACAATAAACTTGGTATGGTTAATTTGACTAAGGGCACGAGTAAGGAAAAATACGGGTACAGACCCGTATGGTCTTTTCACTATACATAATACACTGCACATAACATAAGACTTATATCAAAGTATTCATTAAATCGTACATTTGTTTAGTGTGTCATCTTTTAATAATGCAATACTTAATATATTCATTAAAATAAATTCAAATCGCCCGAAGTGTCCCAAAAAGGCGAAAGTACTGGCGGGATATAGACTCCCAGAGTTTTAATTCCATTTATTTTATATTCAATTATTCAACTCAACTTTACTGCATATTATACGTATAATATATATGTTTGTAGCTGTCTGGCTATATTTTCCTATTTTCGGGACGTTTTTTTATTTCATAATAGGCGAGTAGCGAATGTCCTCCCACTTATAAAACAGCGTTTCCTTTCATAGTTGTGTTATTACACATGTACATGTACTTATCCGTCATCTGTCTTGTTGTGACGACTTTTACCGGTGACATTCCACTGACGTGCTGACTGGTCCTAGTGTCCTATCCATGATCACACCTACTTAGAGATTATACAGCATAGAGAAATGACGCGTAGTACGGTACCCCGGGGCTTGACCTGCCATATACATACGTACACCTATCCATCTACCTTGGAATCAAATATCGATCTTAAATATTCTTTAGACACGTATATAGGCCCCATATAATATACACACATACATCTTAAAAGATTTTAAACAATAAACTTGAATTAAATTAAAGATTGTGTATATTTCATAAAATACTGAAGTGGTCAGTAATACCACGGACTTATCTAATTCCGTGGTAATACGATTAGTTAGATTTATAAGTACCTGTAATACTATGCTTACCTACACCATTCTACAATACACTGACGGACATGTTAAATCAATGATATTTTAATGGCAGCTCAGAGCTGGTTTTTAAAAGCTATCGATCAATCTGTGGTATGTTAGTACAAAACACAAGGCTCACTGTAATTATTACGGTACACTAAGCTGACCTGGACATGTATTATCGCCGGCCTAGTCTTTGTATATACATTTGTGTGGACAACGACTCGCCGTAGACAACACCTTATATGACTAAACAGCACAGTAGTTTACCTGGGCGGTTATACCCATATATGGGCATGCTTCGGCTTAACGAGACGCACTTCTCGGAACAGCTCGATGACGTGACGCCGTGCGGTATATAAGCAAGGGCATGCCCGTGGTCTTCAGAACGGTTTCCAACGGACGATAGCTAACATCTAATATTAACACTAGGCAAAGATCAACTACCAGACAAAATGTGTGACGATGATGTAGCCGCTTTAGTTGTGGACAATGGGTCCGGAATGTGTAAGGCTGGATTTGCCGGAGATGATGCCCCACGTGCTGTTTTCCCCTCAATTGTCGGGAGACCCAGACATCAGGTAAGCATTTATTTTAATGCAATCAAAGGATAATGTGCACTTGTATATACTATTGATCCGACGGTCAGCGTACCGTTTGTAACATATTAACTTACGTTGATGGGAACATTTTATTATAAATATACATTTTTGATATACACCGTTTGTTATATGATAAATAAATGTGAACCCTTAAATTTAATAAGAAGTGTTGATGTATATCAAGTGCTGATGTATATCATTAGCTTCGTTACTGTAACCATTCTGCACTATATACATATATGGATATAATTTCATAATTATTCGAAATCGCCCAGGATATATCATTTTGCCCATACAGCTTTTTTTTAAATTTTTTTTTTTGCTTTATGAGTATAAGTATATATTTTTTTAATTTTCCATATAAAAAACCCAACCCAATAATGATCATGATTGAATTGAACATAGTACAGCTAGTAATTAGATATTGTACTGTATTGTGAGTAATTATGTTAATCGTTTTACCGCCGGTATATATTAAGAAGTAATTTTTATATTCTTAACAATACGTGTTCTTTAAAATCACGTGTCAATACAACTGTCTACAATTGTTACTATACTACACGAGTATTTCACTATATTACCTGTCCTGATTCTGTCGACATGGCCAAATTATTCTACTACTTTTATCATTCTGTCGGTCACAGAGCTTCGCTACATTACATATACACATATGCTTTTACTATAATATAGATCTTAACTGTGCTGTGCCCTTATCAGTGCTAGCATACTGTAACGGACCCCTGAGGTCAGTCCTTACGTTTATTAGAATAAAATAACCATTTTAAATCAAATCATTACGCGCAATCTTTCAGTTATAGGTAAATGTATGTACACGTGTCTGATGGCGCTTGCCATAGTACACACTGCCGAAACCTATATATTATTGAAGATGTTAAGTATTTCATTGTTACATTACCTTTGTTCAACATTAGTATTTTGTTACCAAGCACAAAACAAAAAAGACACCAATCTATAACACGTGTTTTTTTCTCTCTCTTCAGGGAGTGATGGTTGGTATGGGACAGAAGGACAGCTATGTCGGCGATGAGGCCCAGAGCAAGAGAGGTATCCTCAC